>WJSH01005552.1:19089-31995 GCA_009757365.2 Lepidium campestre
CATGAATATTGAGTAGTTAGGTTAGGGTTTTGAGGAATGGGTTATATTTGAGTAGATCTTGGTTTTATTAGGTTATCTAAGGTTAGATTAGTCTAGATCTCTTCTGTGATGGTTGTTCTTAATGCTTGTTCTTGCTTGGAAAAGTGGAATTCTAATTTAGGCATTTCTCACCCACAAGGTGTTTGATAAAATGCTTGAAAGACCCATTTTCAGAGATTTTCATTCCTAACTCAAGGGATTGAATGTTTAGGGTGTTAATTGGCTTTATTGAGTTGTTGCTTAATGCTTGCTAGGTTATTAGTCACTTATGATGGTAAGGTTTGTTTCTACCCTAGTATAGGGTTGTTCTCTATGGAAGTAGGTTCAGCCATTTGTGAATTCAATGTCAAGAGATCATCTCTTTGTGAGCTTTGTTAGGTAGCTTAGGAAACCCAAGTTCAGCTTAGATCCATGAACCCCATTCCTTATAACCCTTCTTCATATCGCTTGCTTAATTTTGTTAATTTCGCTTGCTTTGTTTGATTTCGCTTATTGTGTCTTGTTGATTTCATTTCGTTGGTTTATGTTGCTTAATGAGTTCTGTTCTATTGCTTTAGCTTGTTTATTTCGTTTTGTTTCACTTAGGTTGATAGATTTCATCACCTGATTGGCTTGGATTAGGTTGATTTAGTGTATTCTAAGTGATAGCATCTTCACCTGATTGGATTGATACCTATTGTACTGCAATGCTATGATAGTGTGATAGGAATTGTTAAGTAGTAAAAAAGCCTACTATCAATTTGGGTATAATCAGAATGGGTATAATCAAGGGTACAAGCAGAATCCGCAGCTCTCTTATAGGAACACTAATATGGCCAATCCACAGGATCAAGCCTACTCACCGAGATAGCATCCGGTGCAGCACAACAAGCCTTATACTCCTAGACCTCAGGGTGCTTACCAGCAGCAGTCTGCCCCAGCCATACCACCAGGGTATCATCAGCAGCAGCAACCGCAGCCTCTAGTTCAGCAAGCTCCTTATGTAATGAGTATGTTTTAGCAACTTCTTCAAGGTCAGGCTGCTAGTGCAAAGGAGTTAGCAAAAATAAAGACCAAGTTGAGCTTATCTTACAATGATCTCAATTGCAAGTTTGAGGCATTGAACTCCAGATTGAAGTATCTAGAGGGTCAGCATGCTTCTTCTTGACATGTGAAACCCTCAGGTCAACTTCCAGGAAAGGCGGTTCAGAACCCAAAGGAGTATACCGTGAGTGCCATCACATTGAGGAGTGGTCGTGAATTGCCTACATTCTATGATGCTTCCCCATGGTCTATTAGAGAACTTACCCATCATGATTGAGAATGTTGAAGTGCCTACAGATGTTGTAGTGCTAGACATGGATGAAGAGCCCCAAGACCCTTTGCTTCTAGGAAGACCATTCCTTGCCTCAGTTGGTGCAGTGATTGATGTGAAAAAGAGGAAGATAAAACTCAATGTGGGCAAGGACACCAAGCTGGAATTTGACATCAAAGGGGTTATGAGGAAGCCTACAATAAAGGGACAAAGCTTCTCAGTTGAGGGATTGGATCAGCTTGCTTTGGGAAAGGGTAGTAAAGCTGTAGATTTCTACAAACAAGCTTAACCGTTTGATGAGGTTCTGGATGGAGTACGCCTTGAGTCTTTGTTTGCTAGCAATGGGATTGAACAACCGCCTCTTTAGGAGAAGTGCAAGCAGCCCCAGCTGAATCTTGGGCCTCAGCTTAGATCCATGAACCCCATTCCTCATAACATTCTTCATATTGCTTGCTTAACCTTGTTAATTTCGCTTGCTTTGTTTGATTTTGCTTATTTTGTCTTGTTAATTTCATTTCGTTGGTTTATGTTGCTTAATGAGTTATGTTCTATTGGTTTAGCTTGTTTATTTTGTTTTGTTTCACTTAGGTTGATAGATTTCACCACTTGATTGGCTTGGATTAGGTTGATCTAGTGTATTCTAAGTGCTAGCATCTTCACCTGATTGGATTGATACCTATTGTACTGCAATGATATGATAGTGTGATAGGAATTGCTAAGTAGTAAAAAAGCCTACTATCAATTTGACCTCCCCCCCCCTTCCCCCCTTCAAAACCCGGTAGAGCGGTAGAGAGGCCCATATGAGCTTTTGACGAGCCGGACTTGGGAGAGACTAGACTTGGGATTCCACTCCCCAATCAACACTCATAACTTTAAGGTGAAGTCTAGCTTGATCAATATGGTGCAGAACCATAGGTACAATAGTTTGCCATTGGAGGATGCTCGTGGATCAATTCGAGCGACTTTGTAGGACTGTGAGAATCAATGGAGTTCCAGATGATTCGATCAAGATGATACTATTCCCTTTCTCTTTTGGGAACATTGCTTCTCAATGGGAGAAGAACATACCCTCCGATCTTGTGTCTACTTGGGAGCATTGCAAGAGAGAGTTCATCAACAAATTCTTTCCCAAGCAAAACACGACTAAACTCCGCAATGATAACATAACCTTCAAGCAAGGAGCTCAAGAGAGTCTACATGAGGGCTGGGAAAGGTTGAAAGGATACACTAGAAGTTGTCCTCATCATGGAGTGTCAAAAGAGAGTCCTTTGGAGATTTTCTACCATGGAGTGAATGAGACCGTGAGAAGAGCGCTAGACACTGCTAGCAATAGGTGCTTTGCTATTCTTACAGAACCCAAGGAGAAAGATTAGTGGAAGATCTCGCCCAAAGTGGCGCTTGTTATGGTGGAGACTATGACCGGACTGTGAAGGAGCCAAGCATAGGTGCACAAAAGATTAAAGAGTTAAGTGAGAAGATCGACAAGATCAGCAAGATCTTCCTTGTGGGACAAAAAGTTGTGAACTTCATTGGTGAGTGTGACATGAGTCAAAAAGATAACCAAGAAGAGGGGTATAATGAAGGAGATGCTGTCAAAGAAGAAGTGAATTTTGTTGGGAACAAAGGGAACTACCAAAGAGGGTATGAAAATCAAAACTATGGAAACAACAACCTCTCATATTAGAGCAACAATGTGGAGAATCCACAAAACCAAGTATATCCTCCTCAGCCACCTCAAGGGAAACAATTCCAACAAAGGAATTATAGCAACCAACAAGGCTATGTCAAGCCTCCTTACCAAGAGAAAAATCAACAAGGGTAACAGTTTCAGCAAAATAAACCTCCTCAACCATCTCCCGACTCGGAGGTGAAGAACATGCTTTCTCAACTCATGGATATCCATGCCAAGGGACAAATGGATATGAATAGGCAGTTTGTGGAGGTGAATACCAAGATGAATCGTGGGTACAATGAGCTTCAAGGGCGGATCAATGGCATTACATCACAAGTGAAGTCTCTAGAAAATCAAATGGCCCAAGTTGCTTCCATGAGTCAAAAGCCATCGGGTAAGCTACCTGAAAAACAACCCACTCTCGTGGCATTGAGACCTTGGCAAAAAGTACGAGCACGATCACCTCCAGCATAAGTCTCAAACAAAGCTAAGACATCTGTCGAAAATCTCTTCAACATGAATCTAATAGAGCGTTGATAACACAAAGTTTTAACCCTATCAATTTCCTACTGCAAGTGCACAACAATCAAAGTAGTATATCTAGGGACTGATCGGTCCTAAATATGAGACAGATCGGTCTCCATTCTTTTACTCGTTCTTTGCGGCTCTTCCTTCTATACCCGCCTCCAACATTCCAAGCTTCCGGAATGGCTCTGAATCACCTAAGAATTGCTTAAAACATGCAAGAATGTGACACAACACTCCTAGGACTCTAAAGTGAAGAATATGCAAGTTGTTAGCGGAAATACTAGAATAAGTGGTTCCTAAATGTCTAAACCAATATAAAAACATATATGAAATATGGCTAAAATGCACATCTATCAATTCCCCCATACTTACCTTTTTGCTTGTCCTCAAGCAAACAGAAAGACAAAAATGAAAGAAAAGTTTTGAAAACGCAGTGAACTCATTTCGTCATCAAAATACCACAAAACCAAAAACTTTAGTAAGCCACATGAAAACTTACCTGACAGAATCGAGACCACCTTGTACTTCCTTTAGAACTTACAACCGTCTCGAACTAACTCCACCGTCCCAACAAAACATCTGAATTTGCCAATATCGACCTCATAAATACTAGGTGTGGTCTTATCGAGGGAGTATTGATCATTCAACATGTGGGTTCTCTCTTTCTGGTGATCCCTTTTCTCTCTTTCTTTCACTTTGGCAACCGATTTTTCCCTACTTTTCTAGGGTATCATTCTATTTTTTCTATCGGTTGCCTATTGGTAATTCAAAGGCAAAGCAAATAATGACACCATGAGAAATTTTCCTAGGCTTCGCTTTCACCCTTGTGTGATAATTTCTCCAAGTAAAATAATGGGATCGCAGGAAACTTTCCTATCCCTTTACTTTAAAGAAAATCATCTTATCTTTGCAGCTGTTTCGATCATAGGTCTCCAGTCATCATGTTTTTAAGCATGCATAAACTTGAAAGGTTAAGATAGGGGGTCACACTCACACAGATAAGTCTTTCAGAACTGAGAGAAGATCCCGATCCAATGTATTTCCAAAACCCAAGACGAGAGAATAAAGTCAGGTTAGGTGTGATCGACAGTGGATCCTTCAAAAGCTTGAAGGGACATGGGTAACGTTGAGTAGTTGCAGTGTCTCTAGGTTTTCCAATAGTCTTCGAAATCTGTCAAACTTAGCTTAATGGTTAATCAAATATTTGAAAATACGATTGTTCCTCAAAAAATCATGATTCCCTACAAACGTTTTGACTCAATAAAACAAAGACAGGCTCAAGAAAAACATCAAAAATGAAACAAAAGAAATGAAATCGCGTTAGTCCCAACAAGTGTTCTCCCCCATACTTACTGCACACCATCCCGATGTGATAATAAATCTGAAGAATACACGACTTACACAAAAATAAAGGAAAATAAAATAAAATAAAAGTGCAACAGTGAGAAGAGGTAAAAGGGATTGATACTCTTAATAATCGTCCGGGCTGGCGCTCCTAATCTGTCCTGGCATGTGACGTCGCCTGGGTAGGCGGCTAGCAGGTGAGTCATCCTCATCAGCGCACTCGTGTCCAGCAACCTTGGGCGCGTCATCATCATCTCCAACCTCTGCATCAGCACGCGTATCATCCTCTCTAATGGCATGTGATGGATCTGCTCAAAACGAGTTGGGCCTTAAACAATTCGGCCCAACTGATTATGGAAAAAGCTTCAGTGCATTGGGACCGATCGTTCTTCGTGGCTCTTCCTTCTATATCTGCCTCCAACATTCCAAGCTTCCGGAATGGCTCCGAATCACCTAAGAATTGCTCAAAACATGCAAGAATGTGACAAAACACTCCTAGGACTCTAAAGTGAAGAATATGTAAGTTGTTAGCGGAATGATTAGAATAAGTGATTCCTAAATGTCCAAACTAATATAAAAACGGATATGAAATATGGCTAAAATGCATGTCTGTCAAGCGTATGAAATTAGGCTAGCAGGTGAGTCATCCTCATCATCGCACTCGTGTCCAACAACCTCGGGCGCGTCATCATCATCTTCAACCTCTGCATCAGCACGCGTATCATCCTCTCTAATGGCCTGTGATGGATCTGCTCAAAACGAGTTGGGCCTTTAACAGTTCGGCCCAACTGAATAAAATCGATTATGGAAAAAGCTTCAGCGCGTTAGGACCGATCGATCCTAAATATGAGACCGATCGGTCTCCATTCTTTTACTCGTTCTTCGCGGCTCTTCCTTCTATATCTGCCTCTAACATTCCAAGCTTCCGGAATGGCTCCGAATCACCTAAGAATTGCTCAAAACATGCAAGAATGTGACACAACACTCCTAGGACTCTAAAGTGAAGAATATGCAAGTTGTTAGCGGAATGATTAGAATAAGTGATTCCTAAATGTCTAAACTAATATAAAAACGGATATGAAATATGGCTAAAATGCATGTCTATCAAGCGTATGAAATTAGGCTAGCAGGTGAGTCATCCTCATCAGCGCACTCATGTCCAGCAACCTCGGGTGCGTCATCATCATCTCCAACCTCTGCATCAGCACGCGTATCATCCTCTCTAATGGCATGTGATGGATCTGCTCAAAACGAATTGGGCCTTAAACAATTCGGTCCAACTGAATAAAATCGATTATGGAAAAAGCTTCAGCGCGTTGGGACCGATCGATCCTAAATATGAGACCGATCGGTCTCCATTCTTTTACTCGTTTTTTGCGGCTCTTCCTTCTATATCTGCCTCCAACATTCCAAGCTTCCGGAATGGCTCCGAATCACCTAAGAATTGCTCAAACATGCAAGAATGTGACACAACACTCCTAGGACTCTAAAGTGAAGAATATGCAAGTTGTTAGCGGAATGATTAGTATATGTGATTCAGCTTTAGTGTTTCCATGAATTGTTTTTCTTAAACAAAATAACCAAGCAGTATTTGCAAACTTTTTGGTGTTCTGCGAATCATTTGCTAGAAAAAATAAATGGTATTTGGAAATTGATATACCTCATTATTTACTAGTTTTCATGCATATTTTAGCTCAATTTCATCATTTAGCACTCATGCATTCACACTTTAGTGTAGATTTCCATTCATTTTTCATTTTAGAGTACTAGATAGATCCAGTCCTATATTTTTGGTCTTTTGAGTCTTTTCAGGTGATTTTTAGAGCATGCTTTGGATCTTGGAGGTTTGGGAATGGAACACACAATCCAGATATGGAATTGGATCAAGGAAGGGTAGATGAATAAGCCAAAAACTCATTGGAAGTTGCAGCCGTCGACCTCAAGGTACTGGAACCCCTCGACTAGCCGAGCCGTAATAATAATTCATGAAAGCATCGGACGTTGACCTCATGGTATACTGGATTAGCTTGATGCCGCAGCCAGCACATAAGCATTCTGGAAATCACCGAGGTCGACCCCGCGGATGACTCCATGAGCTTCACATCGCGGCCTAAATCTAATTAAGTTGGGTTTGACCCAATTTGTCTTCTGTCAACCCAGATTCGTTTTCATTGAATTAAAACCTTAATGTTTAAGGGAAAAAGGGATTCTATCTTATCTTTTATCATTATCTTTGTAGCCACCATAGAGAGAGTTTTGAGAGAGAGGAAAGATTGTTGGAGACCCATTTTGGGTGATGATCTTAGGATCATCACCTCCAATCTAAGATTTCTTCATCCTTTTCTCTTATGTTCTTCTTTCATTATGCTATTGTTCATTTCTATTTGTTTATCTTTGAGTTTCATGTTTGATATAAGTTTGTTTGAGTAGTGAATCAATGGGTTGATGGTTTGGTAGATCTTAGGGTTTGGTGATGAAATCTTGAAGTTTAGGTTGTTAGATTCTTAGATTCCTTCATTTAAGGTGTGCTTAATGCTAGAAGCTATAAGTTTTTCTGTCCGGAAGGTGTTTGATGAAATTCCTTAATGACCTTTTTATGAGCTTTTCTTCCGTAGCCATTGGAAAATGAAGTTAAGTTGATTAGTGGTCTTAGTGAACTTGTTTGATAATGCTTGTTGATCATTTAGTTGGCAAATGGAAGTTTAGCTTCATTGATTAATTGACAAAGGGTTCAATGCCATGGAAGTGGGTTGTGTTAGCTTATGTATTTCATACCCTAGGATGGTGCTAGTTGTGTTCTTGAGCTTCTTGGTGTAGTTGTCTTTCCCCTAGATCAATTGCCTTGCCTAAACCCATTGTTTCCATTTGATTGTTTTTAGTTTCTTTTGTTTGCTCTTGTTTGATTGCTTCTTTATTTTGGTTTAGTTTGTATCTTGTTTTGTTAAATTAAATTTAAACCCCCATTATCTATTGCTCTAGCTTAAACCTGAGTTCTTGCGTCCTAATGTGTTAGTTCTAGGTTCCTTGAGGTAATGCTACATCGACATGATATGCATTAGAGGTTTATTTGGTATCTTTGTGTGTAAAAACCTCTTGTATCAAATTGACGCCATTGCCGGGGAATCATTGCAATTAGCCATTAGGATTAGGATTTATTTTAAGACTAGAGTTTTTCTTATATTTTGTTACTAACTTTCTTTCACGTTTTCGTTCTTTTTGAAGGAATAATCACAAGGGAAAAAGCATAGCTTCGGATATGACTTCCACGTTGAAGTATTATTTTGAAGCTCAAGAAAGAGAGATGGCTTGGGCCCCCACTAGTCATGGATTTGAAATTTCATTCACTTATCAAGAAGGACTTCCATATGGTTATGATCAAGAAAATCAATATTGGAAAAATGAGCATGCACAAGATGGATATGATCAAAGATACCAATATTATGATAATGAGCAACAATATGGATATGATGATAGATGCCAATCTTGGGAAATGGAGCATTCACAATATGGATATGATCAAAGATGCCAATATTGGGACAATGAGCATGATCATGGGGAAGCTTATTCTCCCCCAATCTCCAATGAAAAAGAAGAACTTCTCAACATGATGAAGAAGTACTTGGAAGAACAAGAGAAGTGTATCGAGAGATTGGACACACATAAGTTTTCTTGGGAATAAAACTCAGAGGATGAGATCAATCATGAAGAAACAATGGATGAGAATATTTTGATGGAGAGTCATGAATGTAGTACCATAATCACTCCATCAACACCAACAAGTGTTGAAGATCCGAGTAGTTTCACTTTGCCTTGCGCCATTGAGAAGAACGAGCATAAGTACTTGAGTTGGGATACTATTGAGAGATTAGCAGAATCTTGGGAAGAATAGGAAAGCGAAACCCAAAAAATGGATATGGAGACGAGTCCAAGCACTAGTGAAGAGCCCAATGGAATTGATGAGGAAAGGAGGACTTTGAGCAATCATCACAAGGGCTGGTGATCCACTTGAAGAATGAGTTCCCACGAGAAGCTGAAGATACTGCACGAGAATTTGAACTTCTTCTTAGTTGTGAGGTTGATGAGAATCTTGTGATAAGATGTAAAGATCCTTGTGAAGATCTTGTGATTGTTGAGTACATGGAAGACACAATGGAAAACTCACTTCTTGAGAATAAGCTCTCAACTAAGGGACACATGCCTATCTAACCCATATTCAAGCAAGAGACAAAGGTTGAGAAACCTAAAGAGGAACAAGATAGTCTCATTCAAAAGGCATACAAGGAAAGTGATGAAGAAGAATCTCCAAAGGCAAAACCCTTTAGCAAGCATCTTAGTATAATCTTCGCCATTGAATTGGACATAGATGATCATTGGAAGACACCATTTTTGAGGAGGTTAGGATGAAAGAGTTTAGGGGATGAGTATGATCCTGGAGATCCAAGCTCATGCCACACTCCTCTCTTGAAAAGTGAAAGGAGAGTCAAGCTAGTGACTTAAAACAAGCGTACTTGGGAGGCAATCCCATGGTATCCTTGTACATACTTTATTTTACTTTCTTTACATTTTATTTTGTTCAAGATTTTGGTCTGTCTACGTTGGTTAATGTTGTAGGTCTTGGAATGAGAAGAAATGGCTAAGGGTTGAGCAACTAAGTTCTGGAACGGGCTGAGGTCGACCTCAAGGTCGACAAAAATTAAGAGAAGAACGAGGTTCTGAAACGGGCCGCGGTCGACCTCATGGTCGACCAAAAACTGTCGTCGCCCGAGCCAAGCACATCCGTCTTCTGGAAAAGCGCCCGACGTCGACATTACGGTCGATGCCGCGGCCCACAAGGTAAGTTCTTCTTCTACTTCATCTCAACCACAATTTCTCTCTTCCTTTTTACCATTTTCTCTCCAAAATTTCATCTTTTCACATTTCACAAATTTCCCAAGCATTTCTTCAAGTTTGTTTTGGATTTTTGTGTAATCTCTACAAGTTTCATTCATCTATTCTTGACCACAACAACGCAAATGTATGATTTTTTCTTCTCAATCTCCATTAAAGCTCTAGATTGGTAAAATTTCTAAATTCTTGATTTCTTGAGAATTAGAGCTTAATGTTAGTTTGAAAGGATTTCAATGAGTTAGATATTGGTTGGGTTACATAATTAGAGGTTGTTTGAACAAGATTCATGAGCTTAGATTGAAATTTGAAATTCTAGGGTTCTTGAGGTGAATAGTGACGAAATTGACAAATAAAGTTTGGGGGAATTGGTTGATTTGTGTCTCTATCCCTACCTTTTGGTGCTCTTAGGGAGAATTTGATGGACTTTAAGGCTAGATTTCAATAATTTTACCAATTTTTTACATTCATGTTTAGTGAAATAGTTGACTTTTTGTTGACTTCTCATTGACTTTTGTTGACTTTTTCTTCCTTTGAGAATTGCTTGAAAATGATTATGGATTGGTTCTTGTGGTGGATATTTAATGGTGTGAGATTGCTTTTGATGTTGCCAAGAATTTAAATTGATTCCAATGTTTCATTGATTTGGCACTATATTATAGTCTCTAGTGATTGTCTTTGGCTTTACACTTTCTTTGGTGTTTTATAGGAACAATGCCACCAAAGACAAAGAAACAACCATCTCGAACCTTCAAAGGCATCAAATGGGAAAGAGAAAGATAGGAGCATAACGAATGATGGATGGGATGAGGTGAATGATGAGGCATATATGGGCCAAACCTTCACCAACCAAGATTAGCCAAGGTACCAATTCACCACCTTTGTATATATTTCATTTTTCTTCTTTTTATTTTGTTTTGCATTTATCGGTTCCTCTTTCTTGGATTCACTTCTTCATCGAGACGGTGAGAAGTAAGTCCGGGGGAAGGGAAGGATATTTGACTTTGTTCTGAGTTGTTTTTGTTTTCCTTTTTCTTGAGTCTTGCATTGCATTTAGCTTTTTCGATTTTCAAGTTTTTTTTAAACCACTCATCTACTTGCATTTACATTCTTAGTTTGGTCTAGAAGCATTTAGATTGCATTTTTCACTTGCATAGGGAATGATGACGCAATTTTGTTGAGAACTTGGTTTAGCTCTTAGTCAATAGCCTTGATTAGGAACTCATTTGGTATTTAGACATCTCCTTATTGAGCTTGTATACTTCGTTCTTTGAATTCTTAATCTTACAATTAGCCGAATTGATGATGCTTGCTAATTTTGACGCCAATCTCGAATCTATATGAGCTTAATTGAATCTAATTCTCTCACTTATGGATCTACAATGCATGGTAACAATATTCATATTTGGACTTTCTTTACCTTAATTTACCACACTTGTTAGTCAAAATAGTCATTTCTCTTAATAAATGGCTTTCCACCTTGAACCTTTGCCTTTCTTTTATGCCCCATTGTGATTTGCTTGAGTGAGGGCTCTTGTTGATAATGCTTTCATGTGCAAAATAGTGCAAGTATAGAAACGACAATTGTTGGCTTTCATTTGTTTGGTAGTTAGGGAACCATGGAACTAGCACTAGGTGGATGTTAATTTATTGTTGTTGGGGTTCATTGAGGTTAGCACTTATGGAGAATAAGAGAAAGGAAGGTTTAGAATTCTTGGTTGGGAATAAAAGAATTGGGACTTGGGATGGTTAGAAAATGGTTGAACCAAAATGGTTATGAAAAAGGGAGAGAAAATCGAAAAAAAAGGAGGAAAAGAGATTAGCACTAAGAACTTGGGAAAAAGAAAATGTCAGCTCTAAGTATGTATCATTTGATAAGAAAGGATCCTCTAGAAAGCAAAGAAATGGCTAAGAAAAGAAAAGATAAAGCTTAGAAAAGAAAATAAAAGAGGGTTAGCTAAGTAAAGAAGTATAGAGCTTGTGAAGAAAGTGGTTTCCTATATGTTTTAAGACAATATGTGCATTGTGCATTGATTGAAAATTGTCTTGATTGATTCCTTAGGTTTAAAGATCGAAAAAGGGTAGAATCTTTTAGAAATAGGTTTTATGATTGAGGTTAGACTAAGGGTTGATTTTGGATAGACTACTTGTTTGGATCATTGGGTAGAATGGAAGTTAAGAATTGTATGCATCAATTGTTTTTGTCTTACACTACAGGAAAAATGTCCTTTATTAGCGGACGAAAAACGCTATTTAATTATAGAATAACGATTAAGTAAACGCTATGTCAGAGCCCGTCATAATAGGTTCACCACTTTACATAGCGGTTTTGAGTGGTGCTATAATATGTGTCTATACTATAGCGTTATTATAAATGCAATTATATATTTTATAATAGCGTTGTTTTCGAGTTATGAACTACCATATTTATAGCATTTTGTAATTGTTATTTGTAATATAACAATAGCGTTTATATAAATGTAATTGTACGAACAATATTCATATTTGGATTTGAAAATAATAAATTCGAATTTGTAAATAATAAATTCGAATTTGTAATTAATAAATTCGAATTTGTAATTAATAAATTCTTTAAAATCTGAAATATTACATTATTATTAGAAATAAATTTCAAGTTCTACAACAGTAAATCAAGTTCAACCGAATATAAGTTACATAAAATTGAAAACAAAGATCAACATTGTTCAAGTCTTATCACATATATGTAATCTTATCATTAGGCCAAGCCACTGTTATTCCTACTGCATAAGCTATGATTTCTACTTCTGAATTTGGTCTCCACACTCTTGCATTATCAACCTTTGAAACCTCTACCCCGACCTTGGTGGCATTAGGACCTAACGGGACAAAATGTACCTTTTCAGACGGGTCAGTAGACGCAACATGCCCGATTGCAACTGTCTGTCCAGAGTTGTCACAATCCAACAAAATGCACTTTTGTTTCGGACTAGTGATGGGACCAGTCCTGTTATCAGTGCTGTAACTACCACTATGGTAAAAAAGTATAAGTTAATTAACATTTGAATACACTACCTATCCATTTCGCAGCAACATCAAACTAATAACGACAGAGTTAGGAAAAATTTACCTTAGGTGAAGTATTTTTTACTAATTCATCACTTGT
>WJSH01005558.1:7951-18441 GCA_009757365.2 Lepidium campestre
TAGGTAAAGAAAACTCTAACACACTGGAGATCTTAGATAGATGATAGAGATGTGGTCTCAAGAATACACAAGCTTGAAACTACTCCTAATTCTGTTGCAACGAAGGCGGTTGAACACGCAAATGAGCTCTTTAACCCAGCGGTATTGAGTTTTGAAAAGAACATCCTCAACATAGAGAAATGTTGAAACGGGATTCTCTCCCAAAAAGAAAAAAGATTAAGGTTTAAATTCCATAAAGAAAATAGCTTACTTAAAGATCTTATAATTCTTAAATATTTTAAAAAACTTCTTCCTAAAGCCCAATAACATGATCATAACATTAAAGAGAGGAATAATAATTATCCTAATTAAATCCATATCCTATCTAATGATCTAAAAATTAGATTATCCTCAATATTAATCTCTCTAAATTCCACAAAAATGACCCAATCCTCATATGCTCGTATTAATGAGAAAATTAGATAGTCTACTAAAGGATACTATTGCAAATTGCATATCCATTTATCTTGCCCAATAACATGCCCATCAATAGAAGACTTGATAAAACCATTAACCCTAAGGTTTATGTCTTCAGCGCCGCCATCGCCGCCACGCTTGGAGCCACCGGAAAACTGAAGACTGGGCCGCAAATAAAGAGGTCTTCTCAGTTGGTTGGAGCCTTGTCGAAGCGGCGAGGAGAAGTCGATTTTTCGACATTGACAGACTAAGAGAGGTGGTCGAAGAGACAAAATCTTGCCGAAATCAATGAGAACCAACACAAGCACTGTAGATCGGAAGGGAGAGAAGAGGTCTCAACACTCAGCAGCGATGCGTCTGGCTCGGGGGATGGTGGAACAATTATTGTCGTCCGAGAATCGCCGACAAGGAAAGAAGACTTCAAGCTTGACGAAAGGACTTCAGAAATATAAAGAGGTGGATGGCGAAGAAAACGATCTCGGCGTAAGAGCGCAGAAAACTCTGGAATTTGATGATCCCGAGATGAGTTGATACTAAAATCAGACGGCAACATGTCAGATACATCTTCCATTGTGATCGGTTGAAAAGCTTCTCACCTCCGTCGTTTGGTAATTCGAGACATAAAAGAAATACTAAATAAATGGAGCTTAAAATCAGAGAAAAATACCCGATGACAACGAACTAGAGTTCTACCGGCGTTGGAAAAAGAGAACCACCAATGATGCTAGATAATCGTGCATGAGAGAAGTCAAAGAAAAACTTTTCAACCGGTCATTCATGGAGATAAAAAAAACTCTTCCAACGCACTAGCTGCATAGCCACATGGAAGGCGGCTGGACCATTCATTATTACATTTCTCGATTCAGAGCTTCTATGAACTTTTTTTGTTTTTTGATTTTTATACATAAACTAAAACTTCGTACCTCACAAATTAATATTAAATTTAAATTTATTTTATGACTTATCAAAATCATGTCAAAACTTTTATATCGTGAATGAAATGTTAAAGTCTATTGACATCTTCTACTGTGACTAGTTGAAAAGCTTCTCACCTCCGTTGTTTGACAAGTCAAGACAGAAAAGAGACTAAAGAAATAGAGTTTGAAACCAAAGTAAAAGACCTTGATGCCGGCGAACCGGAACTCCGTCGGCGTCGGAAAAAGAGAACCACCAGTGATGCTCGATAATCGTGTCCGAGAAAAGTCAAAGAGAAGCTTCTCAACTAGTCATAAATATTTTTTACTATATGTTATTCTTCTTCTTTTAGTTAACAATTATTTGCTAAACATATATCACAAATTCTTAATTCAAAACACTTAACCCAAAAAAGCTCATGCAAGACAAGCATATTGTTAGATACAATTACAAGACTCTTCAAATACTACGGTCTATGTATGTGTGTGAGAAGCTTTGAAAAACATTAGTCCCACATTGCTTACATACAAATGAATGATTGGGGAAGTAGCGTATAAGTAGAGAAGTGACCACTCCGAGAAAAGCACTTACCTGGACGGGGTCAACTCGCGATCAAGAAGACGAGTGGCCTAGGCTAGTGACCTCCATTGCACATTAAGGAGGTGTGCTTAGTTTAAGGTCTTCCCAAAGAGGAAGAGCCTGCGTCATTATTTGTTATAGAGGGGACCAGCGTTCGCGCGGTCCCTGCCATGACTAGTATAAGTTCTTTCTCTTATATCAATCAATCAAATCTCTTATATCACTCTGGTAATTATACTATTACATTAATCTCTAGATCCCTATGATTGTGCTTTTGCCTCTATATATAAGTGTACATCTAAAACAATAGCAGATAAAGGGACGTTCTACATCTAACATCTTCTACAGAAGCTTTGTTATACAGGTACACAATGAATCCCACATCGGATATATATAATAGTGTTAATAGGTTTAGTTTGGATATAAAAGAAAGAGGTTTTTCATTAGTTAATTAACTCATCTTTGCGCTTGGGGCAATGACGCAGCTAATGAGGTTCTAACCGAGGCGCGTCTATTGCTGGTTGAAAACTATTTCCAAACCCCTTCTTTGGCCTTTGAGAATTTCTTGAAGGGCTCCCTTTGGGGTAAAGACTTACAATGTTCAGTTCAATATTTTGTTAATCTCTTACATCGTATCTTTGTCTGACAAACCTACAAGGACTTATGAGGGCTTCAGAGTTATTGGAAGTCGTAGCTATAAGGACAAGAGACTCTTGGATCGACCCTTGTTATGCAGAAGAGACTCGTGAAGTAGTTGCGTAAAATGAGAGAAGAAAAAGTTGATGAAGCCATTGCTTATAAGTTCCTTGGCGACATTATTATTTGGCTATAGCCCCTTAAGTCATGATAATATTTTCATAAAAACTATAATCAGATCTTTTAACTGTAAATATATATCAAGAATTAAATTAAGGAGACAATAAGACAAACAAGATCTCTTAACTGTAAATTTTGAATTTTCTTACTGTACAAGATTTCAAGCAACCTATAAATATTTTCAAAGACAAAATAATTTGGATTTAATAAATTTTGAGCATCAACCCTTTGGGTCTGCAAGAAGTGTTTTTGCATACGACCAATGTGCAAAATATATTTTTTTTGGTTCATATTTAGGGCCTAAATTATTTTAAAAAAATAAAAAATAAAAAATTTCTATGCATTAGGGTCTTTTTATTTACATTTTTGCGCCAAACCCATTTTTAAATTGACTCAGACATGCTGAGCATCAATCTGAAAAAGCATAAGATTTTCCAGTTATAAGAACAAAAAAATTGATGACATTTTAATACTGCTACATTTTTTGTTTAAGGCACTAAAATAATTACAAGGAGAGAAATGGAAAACTAAAATGAAAACGAATTTTAAATATAATCAAATAAAGACGAAAATTGTATGGAGATGCTCAACACTTAACTGGGTGGGCTTAGACCTTAGAGCGTGTGACCGATATGTCTAAGTGTCTAACACAAAAAAAAACTCATGCAAGACAAAGCACGTTGTTAGATACAATTACAAAACTCTTCAAATACCACGGTCTTATGTATGTGTTTGAGAAGTGTTGAAAGACATTAGTCCCACATCGCTTATATACGAATGAATGATTGGGGAAATAGCATATAAGTAGAGAAGTGACTATTAGAAGGATTAGTAATTGGTTCAGTTTAAAGTGTGAACCCGTTCTATTTGTATTGATTTATTCTGGTTCTTATTCCCGGTTTAAGTCTTCTTCTTCTTTATATGTTTGTTACGAACACAATTTGAGATTCAAGAAATGAATGAAACTTTTCTCTCTCGATTCGTTTCTCGTTTGACATGGTATCAGAGCAGTTGAAGTTTTCAACTAACTCGATCCTCTTTCTTTCCGTGTTTGTTTCTTTCCGGTGAATCGAATTCTTTTTTCCGATAAGCCTCGTTGTTCTTCTGCTTCAATCTGTTGCCGAAGATTTTCTGTTTCTTTGTTTCATTCGGTTATTCCGCCGATTTCTCTTTTCTGTTCTTGGCTATTCCGCCAAGATTTCTCCTTTCAATCATGATTCCAAGCCGAAAAACCAAAAGAATGGTTGCTGGAAGAAGCACGAGTCTCAAGAGGAAGGTTCGTTCGACAAGTTCTGGAAATACAGAGAGAAATCAAGCTTCGATGAGTAACAATTAAGCTGAAGAGACTGTAAATCCGATTCCGATTCTCAATCCATCGTCTTCTCTGGTATCTCATGAAGATGTTCCAAGATCCACAACTCAAGAAGAGTTCGAGTTTGATGGAATCCAATACTCTCCTTATTTTCTGACAAGCTCAGACAATCCAGGTTCGTCAATCATTTCAGAGGTTCTTGATGGCACGAATTACAATACTTGGAACATTGCGATGTGGATTGCTCTAGATGCGAAAAACAAGCTAGACTTTGTAGACGGTACTTTGCTGAAACCTGCAAAAACACATCCTCATCATCGAATTTGGTCTAGGTGTAATAGCATGGTCAAGTCTTGGATCCTTAATTCAGTCTCTAAAGAAATCTATGCTAGTATTCTTAGATTGCCGGATTCTGCAGAAATTTGGAAAGATTTGCTGTCACGTTTTTATGTCACAAATCTTCCAAGATCATATCAACTTTCTCAACAGATATGGTCTCTTCAACAAGGATCTATGGACTTATCCACATATTATACGAAACTGAAGACTCTTTGGGATGATTTGGATGGCACAGATTGTGTGAAAAACTGCAGGAATTGTGAATGTTGTTCTGCTATGCAGACAAAACAAGATCGCTCCAAAGTCATCAAGTTCCTTGCTGGTTTGAATGATTCTTACTCTACTGTTAGGAGTCAGATAATAATGAAAAAGACTATTCCAGTTCTGTCTGAAGTCTATAACCTGCTTGACCAAGATCATAGTCAGAGGAACATTCAACCAGTTAGAAATGCATATATCTTCAGTGTCACATAAGCTCATCCAATCTCCTCTGGAACTGTAAATGCTTCTTACGTCAATCAGAAATCTCAAAGGCCAGTTTGCTCTCACTGTGGGTACACAGGTCATACGGTGGACAAGTGTTACAAGATTCATGGGTATCCACCAAGTTACAAGCACAAGACTAAGCAATTAGTTCTGAAATCTACAATTGCTCAACTTAGTCTTACAGATCAGACAAATGGTGGTAATGTTGTCTCTGGAGTGGTGCAAAATCTGTCAAAGGAACAAATAGAAGGTGTCATCACCTATTTCAACTCTCATCTATCTGTTCCATACACAAAGATCTCTTTACCATCGACTTCGGGAGGTATTATCACATCAGATGATGGTATGAGTTTCAGCTCTTCTATTTTGTGTTTTGTTGCCATGTTACATTCTACTAAAACTGCTCTATCTAATAAGTCATTGATTGTGGACAGTGGTGCAAGTCATCATGTTGTTCATGATAAGAGTTTCTTTTCTCATTTGACTGATTCTGCAGATAAGTTTGTAACTTTGCCAACATGTGTAAACATTAGAATTGCTGGAAATGGAGACATCCGTTTGAATGAGCATTTGATTTTAAGAAATGTTCTTTACATTCCTGATTTCTGTCTAAGTCTCATGAGTGTTAGTCAATTGACTAATGATGTGAAATGTCGTTTTATATTTGATGAATCTTCTTGTCTGATTCAGGTTCCTATCAAGGGGATGGTGATTGGACAAGTTGAGAAGATTTTCAATCTTTACATTCTAGATAGAAGTTCAATAGCAAACACTTCTTCTTTTGTTTCTCATTCCCTTAATGTTGTTGTTGATTTTTCTCTTTGGTATAATAGGCTAGGTCATCCTTCTTTGCCTAGAATTGAATCCATTATCAATGTACTTGGTCTCAAGAAGAAGAATAAAATCTCTTTTCACTGTTCGGTTTGTCCTCTTGCTAAACAAAAGCATTTATCTTATGTTTCTAATAACAACATTTGTGCTAATGCTTTTGATTTATTGCAAATGGACACTTGGGGTCCATTTTCTGTTGAAACTAATGAAGGTTATCAATATTTCTTAACGATAGTTGATGATCACACTCGACTAACATGGGTTTATCTAATGAAATCTAAGAGTGATGTTTTACAGATTTTTCCAGACTTTCTTAAAATGGTTGAAACACAATATGGAGCACAAGTAAAAGGAGTTAGGTCCGACAATGCACCAGAGTTGCATTTTATTGATCTTTTCAGATCTAAAGGAATCTTAGCTTATCACTCTTGTCCCGAGACTCCTCAACAAAACTCGGTGGTAGAGAGGAAACACCAACATATCCTTAATGTTGCTAGATCTCTAATGTTTCAAGCTAATATTCCGGGGAGATTGTATACTGACCTTTGTTTTCCTTATTAACAGATTGCCAAGTCCTCTTTTACAAGATCGTTCTCCTTATGAATTACTAACTGGACAGAAACAAAGAACTAAGTTTCAGCCAAGATCAAAGGCTTGTATTTTCTTAGGTTATCCTTTAGGTTATAAAGGATACAAAGTAATGGATTTGGAAACTAATTATGTTCACATTTCTCGGAATGTTGTTTTTTATGAAGATATATGTCCTCTTCATAATGATAATGTTGTTTTACATGACTTAGCTTCTTTATTCGAGACAGGTTCAGATCATGAAGATGCTCTTGACATTACTCTTCCAGCAAATGACGATGATGTCGAAGCTGCAAGTGTTTCTGAAGAATCAAAATCTGATCCAGAAGCAAAGTCTGATACTACACCTAACAACAATGCCGACAATGATAACAGAACAAAGGAGATTGAATCTTCAGTCCAAACCAGACGAGTGTCTAAGCAACCTTGCCACTTGCAAGACTATTTTTGCAATTTAACTGAAACAGATGTTTCTTATCCCTTAGCTGCTTACATGTCTTTTGATGCTTTGAGTGAAGAGTATAAATCCTATATTTGTTTTGTGATGCAGTATGGTGAACCATCAACCTTTTCTCAAGCAAAGAAATTTGATGAGTGGCTTGCTGTAATGAATGAGGAACTCAAATCATTGGAAGATGCAGACACAAGGAATGTTGTTTCATTACCACCTAATAAGAAGGCCATTGGATGCAAATGGGTGTACAAAACCAAACTGAATGCAGATGGAACTCTAGAACGTTACACTCAACAGCCATGAATAGACTTTGTGGATACATTCTCTCCTGTTGCAAAGATGACCACGGTAAAGACGCTCTTAGCAGTTGCAGCAGCAAAACGATGGAGTCTCCATCAGTTAGACATCTCCAATGCATTTTTGAATGGAGATCTGAAAGAAGAAATCTACATGTCCCTTCCACCTGGATACACAGCAAAACCAGGTTCTATTTTACCTCCTAATGCAGTCTGTAAATTGAACAAATCGATATATGGTTTGAAGCAAGCTTCTCGGCAATGGTTTCTCAAATTTAGTGAGGTTCTTCTAAGTCTGAACTTTCGTAAATCTCATTGTGATCATACTCTTTTTATTAGAAATGTCGGAGGTCAATATATTGTTATCCTTGTTTATGTAGATGACATTGTTATTGTCTCTAATAATGATGAAGCTATCACTTCTCTTAAGTCTAAATTGCATGATTGCTTTAGATTACATGATCTTGGTCATTTGAGGTATTTTTTAGGTCTGGAAATTGCGAGATCAGCTTGTGGAATCTCAGTCTATCAACGCAAATACACCTTGGACCTGCTTGAAGACACTGGATTTCTGGCTTGCAAACCCTGCAACATTCCAATGGATCCAAGCTTGAAGCTTTGTCTTGACAGTGATGAACCACTCTTATCCGATCCTCTTGAATACAGGCGACTCGTAGGACGATTAATGTACCTCACTATAACTCGACCAGACATCACTTTTACAGTCAACAAGCTGTGTCAATTTGCTTCTGCCCCAAAACAATCTCATCTTCAAGCTGCTTACAATGTGCTGCGTTACTTGAAGAATACCATTGGTCTTGGATTGTTTTACTCAGCAGACAATGATCTTACTCTCAAGGCATTCACAGATGCAGATTGGGCATCATGTACAAACACAAGAAGATCGACTTCTGGTTATTGCATGTTCCTTGGTTCTTCACTCATCTCCTGGAAGTCCAAGAAGCAAGAAACAATGTCTCTATCCTCAGCCAAAGCTGAATACAGAGAAATGCGGTTCGCAGTTAATGAGGTTACATGGTTGGTCAATCTCCTCACTGAACTCCAAGTCCCTCAGTCTCGATATGTTCCCTTTTACTGTGACTCATCTGCAGCAATTCATATTGCTAACAATGCTGTCTTCCATGAGAGAACAAAGCATGTTGATCTTGATTGCCATCGAGTTCGAGAGGAAATCACAAGCGGGCTGATCAAGACTCTACATGTTCGTACAAACAATCAACTTGCAGACACATTTACCAAGGCTCTTCCTCCGGGAAATTTTCATGAGCTAATAAGCAAGATAGAATTACGTTCAATCTCATTGCCATCTTGAGGAGGGGTATTAGAAGGATTAGTAATTGGTTCAATTTAAAGTGTGAATCGATTCTATTTGTATTGATTTATTCCGGTTCTTATTCCCGGTTTAAGTCTTCTTCTTCTTCTTCTTTATATGTTTGTTACGAACACAATTTGAGATTCAAGAAATGAATGAAACTTTTCTCTCTCGATTCGTTTCTCGTTTGACAGTGACCAGTCCGAGAAAAGTACTTACCTGGACGGGGTCAACTCGTGATCAAGAAGATGAGTGGCCTACGCTAGTGACCTCGATTGCACATTAAGGAGGTGTGCTTAGCTTAAGGTCTTCCCAAAGAGGAAGAACCTGCGTCATTATTTGTTATAGAGGGGATCAGCGTGCGCATTAGTCTAAATTTATCTAATACTTATTTCTATGATCTCTTTTTTAAATCTCGGGTGGTTCGAGTTTGGGTAAAGTATTACTTTTGTTCCAATCTGACTACACCCAAGGATAAAAGAAAACCAAATAGAAACTTTTGAAAATATTACACATGGTTGTGTCAATTGGGTAGTGTATTACCACTATCCCAAGTCTTTTTCACTTGCCACCACCACCTTGGATGCATTTCTACGATCTTTGGTTTCTTATTACAAAAAAATGGAAAACAATCCCATATTGGAAGAATCTATTAGGGAAACATATATCTTATATTTTCAGGATTTTCAATCAATCAATCTCTTATATCACTCTAGTAATTATACTATTACATTAATTTCTAGATCCCTATGATTGTGAGCTTTTACCTCTGTATATAAGTGTACATCTTAATCAATTACAGATAAAGAGACGTTCAACATTTTCTACATAAGCTTTGTTACATCGTGAATGTATATAGTGTGGATAGGTTTAGTTTGGATATAAAAGAAAGAGGCATTTCATAAGTTAAAACTCATCTTTGCGCTTGGGGCAATGACGCAGCTAATGAGGTTCTAACCGAGGCGGGTCTATTGCTGGTTGAAAACTATTTCCAAAACCCCTCTTTGGCCTAAACTTGTCTTTGGCCTTTGAGAATTTCTGGAAGGGCTCCCATTAGGGTCAAGCCTTACTATGTTCAGTTCAATTTTTCTTTAATCTCCGACGTCGTATCTTTTGTTGGATAAGCTCCGACATTAGAAGACATATATTAATGATTACGTTTCTAATAAGTTTGTTAGAATAAGGAAAAGATTTGAGATAAGTTAGTTAGCTAGGATTAAGGAAATAAGAATCCTAGAAGAAAAAGGAAATTAAGAAATCTATATAAACCTATATTGAGTTGTGATATAGGTTATGACTTGTGGATGTTTAGTTTTTAGAGTTATATTTTCTAAGCATCAATAAGAAGAGCAATTTCTTAATTCAAGTCTACAAATTGTTGTGTTTCAATCTTTTATTTGGTATTAGAGCAAGTCGATCAAGTAAGAAATTAGAAGCAAAGTTTTCTAATCCGAGTTATGGAAGTTGCCGAGAGTCAACCAAGACAGAAGGATGTCGTTCCTTCAAGTGTTGCTTGTCCGATGTTAAACTCATCGAACTACACGGTGTGGTCGATGAGAATGAAGGTTGTCTTGCGTGTTCACAAAGTATAGGAGATAATAGAGCCTGGATCAACGGTTGCAGAGAAGAATGATGTTGCAATTGCCTTACTCTTTCAATCCATACCTGAAAGTCTCATATTACAAGTTGGTGATGAGGATTCAACAAAAGGTATATGGGAAGCTATCAAATCAAGACATCTTTGTGCAGATAGAGTGAAAGAAGCAAGATTACAGACGCTTATGTCTGAGTTTGAGCGATTGAAGATGAAACACTCAGACACAATCTATATTTTCGCGGGGAAAATATCAGAGATAGCTGCAAAGGCAACAACTCTAGGTCAAACTGTTGATGAAGCTGAGATGGTTAAGAAGTTTCTCAATAGTTTGCCACGCCAAAGATACATACAGATCATTGCATCGTTGGAGCAAGTTCTTGACTTAAACAAAACTCCATATGAAGACATAGTAGGTCGGCTTAAGGCATATGAGGAGCGTATTCTCGATGAAAATCAAGAAGAAACTCAAGAAAACCTTATGTATGCTA
>WJSH01005562.1:3440-20955 GCA_009757365.2 Lepidium campestre
TTTATTACCAACCCATAACTCTAAACCCTCTTTCTCTTATTCTCCCATTAGTGCTAACCTCAATGAGCCCCTAACAATAATAAGTCAACATCCACCTAGTGCTAGTTCCATGATTCCTAACTAGCAAACAAATGAAAGCCAACAATTGTCGTTTTTATACTTGCACTATTTTGCTCATGAAATCATTATCAACAAGAGACCTCACTCAAGTAAATCACAATAGGACATAAAAGAAAGGCAAGGGTATTAAGGGAAATGGCTATTTGGACTACAAGTGTGGTAAATCAAGGTAAAGATAGTCCAAATATGTATAAGGTTACCATGGTTATGCATTGAAAATCCATAAGTGAGAGACTTAGATTCAATCAGGTTCAAGTAAATTCGAGATTGGCGTTAAGACTAGCAAGCATCATCAATTCGACTATTTGCAAGACTAAGAATTCAAAACACAAAGTGTACAAGCTCAATAAGGAGATGTCTAAACACCAAATGTGTTCCCAATCAAGGCTATTGGCTAAGAGCTAAACTAAGTCCTTAATAAAATTGTGTCATCATTCCCAATGAAAGTGAAATGTAATCCTAGATGCACCTAGACAAATCTATAGTGTAGATGCAACTACATGCTTATTTTTGAAACTTTTTCATGCAAAATGTAATGATAAATATGTGCAAACAAGACTCAAAGAAGGAAAACAAAATAACTAAAAGTAATGTGAAATACTACCTTCTCCCCTAGACTTACTTCTCACCGTCTCGGTGAGAACATAATCCAAGAAAGAGAGCAAATAAAAATGCAAAACAAAATAAAAAGTTATAAAACTATGTACAAAGAGTTTTGGATTGGTACCTTAGTCAATGTTGGACTCTCCATTAGATGGAGGTTATGGGTTCTCATGGACTTTTTCGTCTCCCTCGGAGGAGCTTTCTTTGGACTTGTATCCCGGGATGCTCGCAACTTCCTCTTCAACTTGTCGAATTATCTCTTGATCATT
Organism: Lepidium campestre; assembly: GCA_009757365.2. Taxonomy (NCBI): domain Eukaryota; kingdom Viridiplantae; phylum Streptophyta; class Magnoliopsida; order Brassicales; family Brassicaceae; genus Lepidium; species Lepidium campestre. The sequence goes on from WJSH01005562.1 coordinate 4,433, forward strand.
TAGTGGTGCTCACGGAAGGAGGTGTGATAGGCTTTGTGGAAAGTCTTTTCGCATTTTGTGTATGGGATGAAATCCACCTCCGTAGCGCCCATTCATCATCTTCATTGAGAGGAGGTGCTTCGATGGTAAGATGCTCTCCGAGAATATCAAAATGGATGTTTTCAGTGGTGAGCCTAGTTTATTCGGGCATGGGAGGATGAGTTGTTGAGGATGCTTATCTGAGATGAAGTAGAGGTATGTTAAAGGGTTTGGAGCTTTCTTCACTAGAAAATTGCACGACGCCATGTACCTCCTATCAAGGAACTCAATGACGTTGTCCGTGTCCTCATCGTTTAGTTTGACCCCCACGGCTATAAGGATTGGAGTCACTAAACCGCCCATGAAGCAAGTAGAGTTGGGAGTTCTTGTGCTCATCCCCACTCGAGCCCGAATGCTGAGGAGTTTGTTGGCAAACACACATCCTAATTTAACATCGGATCTGATGGTGTAGCTAGGCCGTGTCCCATCCTGATGATATAGCACACTTCTTACACCCTTAAAAAGCAAAGCTAACTCAACTTTTCTTGAAGCACTTGTATCTTTCCTTGCACAAAATGTGTTAGCTAGGAATTTCATCACATAACAAATCATCGGATGTCGAATGTGGCTCATCTTTAGGTTCTTCCGATATGTATCTCCCGCTATCAAGTGCCAAAATTTCTCCACGTTTTCAAAATCGTTGAACTTCGCCTTAGTTTGATTATTGAATCTGAAGATCTCGCAAAGCTCCTCCATGTTGAGTTGGTAGTGAAGGTTATCCACCTTGAAAATTAGAGTACACTCGGCGGCAATTGGTTTCTTAGGATTAGAATAAGTAACCTCAATTGTAGCGAAGAACTCCTTGGCTTGTCGGAGATAGAGTGGCTTCCTCAAGCAAGCAAATTTGAGTAGTCCCAAGTTCTTTAGTACGTCGCTGACACTTACATTCAAACCCAATTCAACAAGGAGAGGGCGGTCCAAATACCGGGGGGTTTGAAACTTAATAGTTTCAAGAATAGCAAGATCATCCATATCTTCTTTGGTAAGAGTAGTTCTCTTCCTCTTGCACTTGAGGACGACATCCGCGTTTTGAATCAAAGCGTGTGTAGGTGCCAACTCGTCTTCGATGAGTGGACGTTTGTCGACTCTTTTTTGAGAGTATTGGAGGATGGAAACCCCTTCTTGGTCTTCATTGTATCTATTGTTGTTATTTGTACCTACACTTGAAATTTGGAAAGTTATTTATGGTCCACAATGTCAAAAGGAAAGAATTGATGAGTGATTTTATCATTAGGAGCAACAATTCTAGCACAAAGAAGTAAGATAACTTTCATTCAACCAACAAACTACACCTCCTACTTCCACCAAGCACCAAAACATTGTTCATTATGGGATTTTGAATTCTTTCCAAAAATTGATGAGGAACTAATGGATCGAAATTATCAAGTTTGGAAATGGTGTATGCACATCAAAAGGTGTCTTAATCAAGCAAGAAACACAAATTTCACCAAAAGTTTTGTTTTCAAATTCGTCACTATTTATCATCTTCAACCTAACTTCGAAAAAAATTTCAAAATCCACCATAAAGCTTGCAAATTTCTAGTTCTAAGAAAGTACCCAAGCATAATGTAGTCTAAAGCAAGTTATTTCAACCATAAAAATGGTCCAAAACAAGCACTAGGGAAATTCAAGAAAAATGGAAACTTGAAACTTCCATAGAAATGCAGCTTGGAAGAAATCATACATTTGCCTTGATGAATGATGAGAGATAAAGCTAAAAGAAGTAAAGCTTTAAAATGATAAGGTTAGTTAAGAACAATGGCAAACACTTGTGATGGTTCTTGAAAGAGACATAATTTGTAAATGTCCTTGGAAGAGAATATTGAGAGTGAAGTGTTGTCTTAATAAAAACCAATAAGCTTGTTGTCTTAAGGAGGAAAAAATCAAGATTGTTGTTGGTCTAGGGGACAATTTTTTGTTCAATTTAAAAATCTGATTTTGACCGGTCAAAGGAAAGAGAATACAATGACTTACCTTGGCTTTGCTTGGGACCGATCGGTCCTAAAAATGGCTCGGTCGAAGATTGATCTGGACCGATTGGTCGTCGAGTTTGATTCGGATTGAGCAAAGATGCCTAGCCGGTCGCATTTCCGGATCGGCTGAGGATTTATGCGGACGTCCCATAAATCTCGTCAGCTTGTTGCAGCGAATCTCAGCTGGTCTCGTCTCGCGTCCGGCCGAAGATTGGTCTGGTCCGACCGGTCTTCCTTCTTATGCGTCGCCATCCTGTTCTCTTGTCTTGGCTTTCATGCTCTTTCTTCCCAAGGTAATTCCATACACTACCAAAAACGTAATCTAAAAAATTAATTGAAACTATATACAAAGGTACTATGGGAATGCCTCCCAAGAGCGCTTATTTTACATCGCTAGCTTGACGTCGTGTCCGGTTCAAGCTTGAGGACGATCAGTATGTTGAACCTTATCGAATTTCTCCATGGAGGAGTCAGCCAAATAGGACTTGATCCGCTGGCCATTAACTGTGAACTCTTCTCCCGTGTGGTTAGTGAGAACCACTGCCCCGTAAGGGAGAATTTCCTTAATTTTAAAAGGTCCCGACCATCGTGACGCAACTTCCTCGGGAAGAGTTTCAACCTCGAGTTGAATAGAGGCACTTTGTCCCCTTCCTTGAACTCCCTTTTTGCAATATTCCGGTCATGGAATGCTTTTACCTTTTCCTTATAGATCCTATAGCTTTCATAGGCATCTTGGCAAACCTCATCGAGTTCCTCAAGTTGGATCAATCGCCTTTCCAAGGCTGGTTTGAGATCGAAGTTCAAAAGCTTAGTTGCCCAAATCGCCTTATATTCCATCTCCACAGGGAGGTGATAAGCCTTATGATATATCTCATTATTTACTAGTTTTTCATGCATATTTTAGCTCAATTTTATCATCTAGGACTCATGCATTCACACTTTCGTGTAGATTTCCATTCATTTTGTATTTTAGAGTTCTAGATAGATCGAGTCCCATATTTTTGGTCTTTTGAGTCTTTTAAGCTGGTTTTGGAGCATACTTTGGACTTTGAAGGTCTGGGAATGAAACACTCTCTCAAGCCGTGGCCGTCAACCTCATGGTCGATGTGAGAAGCCCGACCGCGAACGGCCACAACCTCTGATGTCAGGAAGTTCTCTGACGTCAACCTCCAGCCCGACTGATCCAAGCCGACACCAGGTCTCGACCCACATACATATATTCTATCACCGCGGCAGTTTTTCCTATCGCCCACGGACATCAAAAAGTCACCCACGACACTTTTTCTCTCGCCCAAGGCTTTTTTCCTCGGCAGTATCCCGTGGTCGACCTCCATCCCTACTGGTCGAGCTTGACGCCAGCCTTCTCACCACGGGCATTCCATTTCTCGCCACGGTAGTATTTCTTAGCGCCCATGGGCACCAATTCCTCCTCTGGGGCGATTTATCTCAACCCGACCAAGTTATCGACCTCACGGTCGACTGGACCACCTCGACGCCGCAGCCACCACTTTAAGCTTCTGGAATTCACTCAAGGTCGACCCCGTGGTCGACTTCATGAGCTCAACGCCGCGGTCCTGAACCTAATTAAGTTGGGGTTGACCCAATTTGTCTTAGGTCAACCCAGATCCATTTTTATTGTTTTAGAAACTCTAATGTTTAAGGAAAACAACATTCTATCTTAGTTTTATCTTAACTTTTAAGCAACCACTTGAGAGAGAGTTTTGGAGAAGATATTGGAGACTCCTTTGGATGATTCACTTTGGATTAATCTTTTCTTAATTGAAGAATCTCTTATCTCTTTCTCTTATCTTTCTCATCATGTTTAATTTCATTTGTTTTTCTTTTCTTTTGTGTTCCTTAGTTATGTGTGAGTAGTCTTTTTATGGGTTTGATGATTTGGTAGACTCTAGGGTTTGATGATTGGTCTTTGATGCTTAGGATTGTAGTTTCCTTCATTTAGGGTGAGTTTAATGCTAGTTTCAACTTGATCAATTGAAATCTAGATGCTAGGAGTTTTATTGCCTATAAGGTGTTTGATGAAATTCCCTATAGACCCTTTTATGAGCTTTTCTTCTCTAGCCATTGGAAAATAAAGTTAGGGTGATTAGTGACTTTAGTGAACTTGCTTTTAATGTTGTTTAGTTTATGAATTAGCAAATGAAAGTTTAGCTAATTGATTGATTGAATTAGGGGTCAATGCCATGGAAGTGGGTTGATCCATTTGAGTGATTCATGTCCTAGGATGAGCTTGATTGTTTCTTTGTGCATCATTGGCTGTTATCTTGTCTTAGAGTCAATTGTCTTATCATTGAAATTATATCTCTTTAATAGATTGTCTTAGTCTTTATTTTATCTGATTTTGCTTTGAGTTTGAGTTTGTTAGTTATTGCTTTCATTTTAGTTCTTGTTTCAGTTTGAGTAGTTGTAGTTATAAAACCACAATTAATTGCTCTAGCTTAAGTTTGGATTGAATGTTTCTAATGTGTTAGCTCTAAGTGCTACACCGATTGGATATGCTATAGGGGTCTTTTGATATGAATTGTGTGTAAAACTTCTAGTATCAATTTGGCGCTGTTGCCGGGGAACTTAAGCAACTAGCCATTAGTTTTAAGATTCAGCTTAAGACTAGTTTTTATTTACTTTGTTTGGTTACTAACATCTCGGTTTGTTGTCTTTTGTTTTTCTTGAAAGTGTATGCAGCTAAGAAGCCACCAAGGAGACCTTCTTGAGTGTGTTTTGGAAGTTGACGCATTTGAAAAGTCGAATAGAAGAGCAATAAGAGACGAGATAAAAAACGTGGGGATCATCTGAGACGCCTAGGTATGGAAACCCAAGGCAATGACCCATTTGGGGTAAGAGATCCATCATTTCAACAAGGAGGTGTAAATGGTATTGGGGTTCAACATCAACCTCCGGGTTTTGGACAGCCAGCTGCAAGACCCATTGAGGCGTTTGATGAGCCTAATTTTAGAGCTATGCAGACCGAAATTCCTACTCCCATGATTGCAGCCAACAATTTGGAGGTCAAGTCAAGTCTTATCTACATGGCACAAAAACAGAGATACAATGGATTGCCATTCAAGGATCCGTTAGATCATCTTGACAAATTTGAGAGGTTGGGTAGAACGGTAAAGATGAATGGAGTGCCAGAAGATGCAGTTAAAATGATCTTGTTTCCCTTTTCTCTTGGGAACAAGGCAGCTTAATGGGAGAGGAATGTCCCTTATATTTCAGTTTCAACTTGGGAAGATTGCAAGAAAGAGTTCATCAATAAGTTCTACTCCAAGCAAAAGACGGCCAAGATAAGGAATGACATTACCACCTTCAAGCAAAGGGGAAATGAAAGCCTCTATGAAGTATGGGAAATGCTAAAGGAGTACATAAGGAGCTGCCCTCATCATGGTGTTCCTAAGGAGAATCTTTTGAGAATTTTCCATAGAGGGATTCTTGAACAATACCGAAGAGTTGTGTAGACACGGCAAGCTATGGTTGTTTTGCTAATCTTACGGCAGTTCAAGGAGAGCAGCTGATATGTATGTATTTTAGCTAGTTTAAGGAGTCATTTCCCATTCATTTTGCATTGATTCATACAATGTTTGCATCATATTAGAGTCATTTTAGGTTCATTTGCATAGTTTCCATTCACATTGCATATATTTTACATTTGGAGTTGTTTTCATGAGCATTTGGGCGTTTTGAAGATCAATCTGGACAAGAGGTGAAATGGTCAAACATACTTGACAAGAAGACACACTTTGGAGCTGGATAGGAGCAACAAATGTGCAATTTGGATGTAACTTGATGGCACGAGTTGATTCTGGTCTTGCTTGAGTTGATTCTGGTCCTTCTCGAGTTGAAAGTCGAGTTTATCCCGCTGATGCAGCTCATCCACTCTTGCTCTAGTCAGTGGTCGAGTTGATTCCACTATGGCAATGGTCGAGTTGATTCCACTCTGGCAGACAAGTCAAGTTAATTCCACTATGGCAGTGGTTCAGTTGATTCCATTATAGCAGTGGTCGAGTTGATTCCACTCTGGCAGACAGGTCGAGTTGATTTCACTCTGGCAGTGGTTGAGTTGATTCCACTATGGCAGACAGGTCGAGTTGATTCCACTCTGGCAGTGGTCGAGTTAATTCCACTCTGGCAGACAGGTCGACTTGATTCCACTATGGCCGACATGTCGAGTTAATTCCGCTGATGAAGCTCGACCATCCAGCTAGAGTCAGTGGTCGAGTTAATTTTGAACAACCACTTGATGGTCCACTCTACATATAGGCCAAAATAATTGAAAGCATAATGGGTTTTGGTTGGGCTTTTGTTTCGGACTTTGATTTAGGGTTGAGTGAGAGGACTATATAACTCCTTGGATGCAGACTAAAATGGATATCTTAGTTTTTGCCGTTTCTGTGAAAAGAACCTTGAAAGCCGTTATTCTCTTTGTAATCCTTTCGACTGTTGAATGATTTTTACCGTTGAATGATATTTGCAGTTGTCTTTCTTTGTTGTTCATGAGTTTTATCATTACGTTTTCTGTTTCGATTCCCGTTATGCTTGTTTCACCATTGATGTCTGAGTAGTTTACTTATGGTTCTAGAGGAGATGGGTTAGATTGGCGTGGATCTTAGGTCTTCTAGGTTGCTTAAGGATTTATCTGCTTAGATCTCTTATGTTTTGGTGTTGCTAATGTTTATTTATTTTTGATCAATTGAAGTACGTTCTTAGACATTTTAGCACCTGATAGGTGTCTGATAAAATGTCTGATCGAACCATCACAGAGACTTGCACTCTTAGCTCAAGAGATTGTTGTCTAAGTTGTTTGTTGGCTAGATTAAGTTGATGTTTCATGCCAGATAGGTTGTTGAACGCATGTGATGATAGGATTTGTTGATAGCTTCTCTGAGTCTGTTTACCATGAGAGTGGATTCAGTAGCTTATGAACCTATAGCCTAGAGATCCGCTCTATTGAATTTTATTAAGTAACCTAGTGACTTAAGTGATCTGCTGATCTAAGACTTCTAGCTCCTCACGAACCCTCTTTCTTTCCTGTGCTTAGTATCTCGTGCTTTCTTAGTTTACTGATCTTCTCTTTTTACCGTTGTTCTCTTTTTACTGTTGTTTCGTTTTGCTTGTTGTCTCTTTTAGATACTGCATTTTGAATTGCTTATTTTTAGGTTGCTAGATAATTAAACCGCTATTGATTGGCTTAAATTAGAGTAGTCTATCGCATTCTGATTTGCAAGTTACACACTCACTTGGATTGACACCTAAAGTACTACAATGACCATGATAGTGCATTAGGATTTATTTGATAGTGAAAAATCTTGTTATCAAATTGGCACCGTTGTCAATAGGGTATTTGTTAGCTACATTTAGGAGTTTAGACTTTTTGAAATCAAGTTCTTTTTGTTCTGTGATTACTCACTCACTTGTGGTTCTGCCCTTGTTATGTTTCAGGTGATTTTGCAACACTCACATTCAACTCGACCACTCTGTTCGAGTTGCGTTCTACACGTTCCAAGGGCAGTACAAATCTTCTCCAATTTCTCGACAATATAGATCAACTTCCACGAGAGTTACGAGAGCAGAGAAGTTGCCTCCACAGTGAACAAGACAATACAGAACTGATGGAGCCCCTAGAACTGATGGAGCACCTTAAGTGCAAGGCCCTCAACTGAGGAGGCCAAGAACAATTGGATCTCGCAATGCACCAAGCAATCAGGCCCAGCGCAATGGGATTAGTCCTCAAGCTATTCAGAACAACAACTTCGAGATCAAGAGAAGTCTCATCTTCATGCTCCAAAACAACAAGTTTCATGATTGCCTTCTGAAGATCCTCTTGATCACCTCGATGAATTTGAAAGGCTCTGCAGCCTAACTAAGATCACTAGAGTTAGCGAGGATGCGTTTAAGCTAAGGATGTTCCCATTCTCTCTTGGGGACAAAGCAAAAGTCTGGGAGAAGTATTTACTGCAAGGCTCTATCACCTCCTGGACTGAGTGCAAAACAACTTTCCTTGCCAAGTTTTTCTCCAACTCCATAACTGCCAAGCTCCGTAATGAGATTTCGAGCTTTGTGCAAAAGAGTACTGAATCGTTCTCTGAAGCTTGGGAGCGGTTCAAAACATACCAATCTTAGTGCCATCATCATGGCTTCAGCACTGAATCATTGCTTAGCACACTCTACTGCGGTGTCATACTAAAGATCCGCATGCTATTGGATACAGCTAGCAATGGTAATTTCTTGACCAAGGATGTTGATGATGGCTGGGAATTAGTGGAGAACCTTGCACAAGCTGATGGACAATACGGCGAGGATTTTGACAGAAATGTGAGAGGTGTGGCTGATTCAGATTTGGATGATCAGGTTGAAGAGGTTAGCTTTGTGCAGAATCATGGAGGAGGTTACAAGCCGTACAACAACTACAAGCCTAATCCAAACCTTTCCTACAGGAACACCAATATTGTTAACCCCCAAGACCAAGTTTACCCACCTCAACCACAACTGTTTCAGAACAAAGCTTATGTGCCTAAGCAACAATACCACCAGAGTTTTCAGCCAACTCCAACCGTACCACCTAGGTATGACGCACACGCTTAGCCGCCCACACAAAGAGCTCCACATGTTGTGGATTTGCTACAACAGATTCTCAAGGGTCAGACCTCTACTGTTACTGAGTCGACAAAGAAGTTTACCGAGGTCCAGAATAAGATAGATGCATCTCACAATGACGTCAACTGCAAGTTTGAGACTTTGAACGCTAGACTGAAGAATCTAGAGAGTCAACAAGCGTCTTCTTCTATGAAGACTACTGGGCAACTACCAAGAAAAGCCATTCAGAATCCCAAAGAATACACTTCCCAATCTATCACTTTAAGGTGCTGAAACGAGCTCTCTACGCCAGCAGGAAAGGCCAAACTCACTGGGGACAGTGAAGTTCAAGACGGGGAGGATTTCCAAAACACTACCTCTAATGTTCAGCTTGATGTCCAAGGTCAAGTTGAATCTTCTCCAACACCAAAACATGTTGTCTCAAAGAAAAAGAGCCACGCTTTGTTCCCGCACCATAAAAGCAGCCTTCACTGCCTTTTCATGGACGGTTCAAGAAGAACTTAGCTGAGAAATATAAAGGCCTCTTTGACAAGCATTTACACTTATACAAGCACCATTGGATGCATTTACACTTATACCTCCTTATCATAAGTTTTTGAAAGAGGCAATCAAAGAGAGAACCAAGGAAGCAACGGGTATGGGAGTAGAGACTTATGAGTGCAATGCCATCACACAGAGGAGAGTAATGCAAGAAAAGCTAGAGGACCCTGGGACATTCACTCTACCAAGCTCATTGGGTCATTTAACTTTCAGAAAATGACTTTGTGATCTCAGAGCTTCAATCAACCTAATGCCACTCTCTGTTGCTAAGAGGCTAGGGTTCAATAACTATAAGTCTTCCAAACTCTCCTTGATTCTAGCTGATAGGTCCATTCGATTGCCATATGGTTTGCTGGAGGATCTATCTATTAAGCTTGGTAATGTTGAGGTGTCCACCGATTTTGTGGTGCTTGATATGCTTGCACATCCACCTCCTAAGCAGTTATGCAAGCTACCAAAATTGGATCTTGGACCTGATATAATCTTGCAACCCAATGGAATAATTGATGGAGCAATAGAATACAGGGTGAAGAGCAGCAAGCATCCCAAGCCATTTGCAAAGGTCAAGCAATTTCTCTTCCCAACAAAGCCCAAATCAGAATGGTTAGGACCTTTCAGCATCAAAGAGGTTATGCCTTGTGGAGCCATCACTTTGGTTAACAAGGAAGGAAAGGATCTTCTAGTGAATCGGTAGAAGGTTAAGCTCTACATGGTTGCTGGAACCACTTCAGAGGGGATCTGAACTCCTCTCTCTGAACCACCCCAAGTCTAATGGGTGTGAGAAGTCAAACTAGTGACTTAAAACAAGCTCACTTGGGAGGAAGTCCCATGGTATCCTTGTATATATTGCTTTACGTTTTTTTTTCTTCTTATTTTTAAGGTTGACAAGTCGCAGGAACGGAGTGTGAGCACATATTGAGCAGGAAACAAAGGATTTGCACTGATGACTGCACAACTCGACCTGGCACATCGAGCTGACACATTGAGTTGAGCAGGCCGAGCTTATTTCCTGCCAAGACATGTCCAGCTCGACCACCTACCTGAGTCAGGCCATCGAGTTAAGCTCATACTGAACCTAGAGAACCAAACACATCCTCACACGTCAAGTTGAGAAAGCCATGAAGCCAAAAGAAGTGTAGATGCGTCCATTGCTTTCTACTTGGTTCTCCATAAGGTACCAACTGCATCCCTTCACTGTAAATATCATTGCATCAGTCATCATTATTTTCATTTGTTTAAAATTCTCCTTTGGCTTTTGTTACACAAAGGACTGTGTAATTTAAGTTTGGGGGGAGGGTTCTATATATGTCTAACCAAGTTTTCTGTGTTCTTAGTTTTAAATTTTGTACTTGAGTCTGCATGCATAACATATCATTTAAGGCATAGAAAAGCCATAAAAATTTGAAATTTTTTCGAAAAATGTTTAAAAAAAATAGAGTGTCATGTAGTTGCATCAGCATTATAAGATTGAGTCTAGCTGCATTCATTTAGGATTGTTGCATATGCACAGGGGATCGTGACGATTTTGCCTTGTATGCATGTTGATTCATTTGATATGTTCAGTGCCCTAGTTATAGGTTCTCTGCTGCATGTTTTGCTTGACTGAAACATAAGACTGAACCATGCTAGGAAGGCTTAGTTTAAATTCATGCTTTAACTGAATCATGTTGTGATTTGATGCCATTCCTTGCTAAGTGAGAACCTAACCCTGATGTTTAATTATCAAGTCTATGCATTAAGTGAGAACTTGTGGATTGAACAAAATACTTGGATTTCTTTTCCCTATTTGCATCACTCTTGTTAATCCAAGTAGACTCCCACCCATAGCCTAAGCTTCTTTCAAGCCGATCATTACTTGTTGTGTGAATTGTGAGGCCTAATTTCTGGAATTTGCTTGGTAGAACTTGTTAGGTCTGAACCGACAAAGGTAAGGTTTCATGTAGTTCTGATTCACCACTTTTGAATCAGATAGGACTATGTGGAATCGATTTTGGAATGGGTATTGCTTGTGTTTAAGCATTAGGTCTGTTGGGTTTCCTTGTGTTTAAGCATTGGAAAGGAATGAAAATAAAGAAAAGGGTAAAGAGTTCTAAGGGGAGAAAGGGCTGAAAGTGAATAAGTGTTCTAATAAAGGTTTTGGGGAAAAGAATGTGAAAAAGGTTCTAAGCTAAGCAAAATGAAAGGTACACAAGTGTCTAAGTAGGTCTTATGGTATAAGAAAAGAGACAAAAAGAACCTAAGCTGATTGTGAATCCGAAACCGCTAGAAGTCATCAAAGGTGTAAGAACCCTCTCCTCATAATAAAAATAGAAAGAAACTTGAGAAGTTGATTCTGAAAATTTATGGTTAAAAAGAAAGAATGGCCTTGTGATTAAGGGTAGTTCAATACAAGAAAACAGTCAATCTGCCACTGAAAAGTGAGACTGAAAATTCAGTCGCAGATTTTGCCACTAATGTGCTACTGTTCTGTGACTGATATTTGCAACCACGTGATTAGTCTCAGATTAGCCGCAGATCTGCGACTGATTACAATAGTTGCAATTCAGTCGCAAATGTGCGACTGATCTGAGACTAACTCCATCAATCGCATAATCTGCGACTGATCTGAGACTATAGCATGGTTGCAGAATTCAGTCGTAGATCAGTTGCAAAATCTGTGACTGATCTGTTAATGGTTGTCTGCCACCACCTTATCAGTGGCAAATCAGTCACAGTGAGTTAGGTGTAGTACGTTTTGATCGTTTGTAACTAATTGTACTTGAAAGTTGCGACTGATTTTATCAGTCACACTTTGCCACTGCAATTAAGTGGTAGTTCAGTGGAAAAATTCGCTTATATATACGCCCATCGCTTTCCCTTCCAAAACACACCAAAAATTATATAAACAAACACAAAATAAAGAGAAAAAAAATGGGAGGCAATTTTAATTACACAAATTTCTGAGAGTGGATGTATAGAAGAATCGATGAAAAAACAAAAAATATATATGCGGAATTTGCCGCATGAGTAGCTCAGTTCATGAGTTTTACAGGTAATCAACCCCTAATAGTCCAAAACCGGGGTATATTTTGTTGTCCTTGTATTTCGTGCAAAAATAATAGAATACTTCCGGCGCGTAAAATTTTAAACCATATCTTTAGCAGGGGATTTGACTTACTACTATGTTTGGTATATGCATGGGGAAGAGTTGAATGTGGATTTGGGCAGCAATAGTAGTCATCATAACAGTAGTCATGATAGAATGGACAATAGACAAGAAGAAGTTAGTCATGTAGAATAGACATATGTAGGCATGGTAAATGATGCATTTCCTACTGAGCATAATTACACTAGTTATGATGATCAAAATTACGATTCATAAGTTGATCATGGGAATAATTATCTAAATACTGAAGTACCTAATAATGAGGCACAAAACATTTATGACATGTTAGAGGCGGCTAAGAATCCTCTATATGATGGGTGTCAGGAGGGTCATTCGCAATTATCATTAGCATCTCGATTCATAAGTGATTTTCCCGCATACAACATGTTATCAGGGTGGACGACACATGCTCGATTAGCTTGTCCAATATCCATGGATGACACAAAAGCATTTCAATTACCAAACAGACGGAAAACGTGTTGGTTTGATTGTCACATAAGGTTTCTTCCTCAAGATCATGCTTTAAGAAGGAAGAAACAAAATTTCTTGAGAGGAAAAGATGCTTTAAATTAGTATCCACCTGTAACATTGAACGGGGATGAAGTGTACCACCAGCGAATAAGGGAAATCAATCCACCAAAAACATCTGTTTGTGGCAGAAACGGACATGATCCAAAGAAAGAGGGATATGGGATTGGCGCAAAGAAAGCATATTTTAGAAATTGCCATATTGGAAAGATCTTAGTTTACGCCATTGTCTAGATGTTATGCACATAGAGAATAATGTTTTGGATAACTTCTTGAATACATGTATGAACGTTAGAGACAAATCGAAAGACACAGTTAAGGCAAGATTGAATATTGCCGTGGAAGAGCTCCTGTTCCTATATTCAGACTGAGCAAGATTGTGAAGGAATGTTTATTATCATGTGTTAAAGATGATATTAAATTTCCAGATGGGTACGCGGCGGATTTAGCGAGTGTTGCAGATATAGAGGGGAGAAAATTTTCAGGCATGAAGAGTCATGACTGTCATGTATTTATGGAATGATTATTTCCATTTATCTTTGATGAACTCTTACCATGAAACGTACATCTTACCCTTTCAGGTACTTATTAATATTACAATGAGAGTGGATTAAGTAGCTTATGAACTTATAGCCTAGAGATTCGCTCTATTGAGTTTTGTTAAGTAACCTAGTGACTTAAGTGATCTGCTGATCTATTTTTACCGTTGCTCTGTTTTTACCGTTGTTCTCTTTTTACTGCTATTTCGTTTTGCTTGCTGTCTCTTTTAGATACTGCATTTTAAGTTGCTTATTTTAGGTTGCTAGATAATTAAACCGCTATTGATTGGCTTGAATTAGAGTAGTTTATCGCATTCTGATTGCTAGTTACACACTCACTTCGATTGACACCTAAAGTACTACAATGAGCATGATAGTGCATTAGGATTTATTTGATAGTGAAAAATCCTGTTATCAGCAGTTGATTGAGAATTTGGCTCAAAGTGATGCTTGCTATGGAGGGGATTATGATCAAAACATGAGAGATTCATATTGATGGGGATCTATGTAGGAGAAGATTGACAAGTTAAGCAAGGTGTTTCTTGTTAATCAAAATGCGGTGAACTATGTAGGAGAAGTTGATGGGGATCAACAAGGGTATAATGATGCAGTTTATGATGGTAGTGAAGGAGTTCAAGAAGAGATAAATTTTGTGGGGAACCAAAACAATTACCAAGTGATATACATCATTATTTGATAGTTTTCCATACATGTTTTGATTCATTTTCATCATATAAGAAGTGCATTCATTCATTTTAGTATAGGTTTTCACTCATTTTGCAATTTAGAGTCTTATAATAGAGAGTTGCATATTTTTCCTTTCTTTGAGTATTTTCTAGGTGATTTAGAGACAATTTGGAGGAAAGGAGACTTGGAGATGAAAGTAGAGCAAAACAATGAACTCAAATGCATCAAACGAAGAAGGAAAGTCGGTTCAGTTGATATGATCGATTCAAAGCCTTCCACCAAATGGAATTGAGTGCAATTTGGATACATGATAGATACATGAGTCAGTTATCATTTGGATGTGGTTTGAAGGCATTTGGACAACCGGTGAGAGAGATACAACAAGTTTACTTAGGATAGGTCCGTTGGGACTTCATGCTCAAGATTGTTAGAAAATGAAGGCTTTCCCCTACATGGAATTGGATTATATGTTGAAAACCGATAACCAAAAGAGTCAACTTTCATTTAGAGTTAGTTTGAAGGCATTTGGACAAGTGGTCTAGAAGATATGGTAATTTTACTCAGGACCGGCCAAACCAGAAACGAGCTCGGCCGGACCACAACTAAGACGGGCTGGGCATCGGACTATTTTGACGTTCCAGATGAAGGACCAGCCGAGACCAATTCAGGACCGGCCGAGACTAATGCAGGACCAGCCCATCCACGTACCAGCACATATTTTTCCCTTTTATTTCACTTGGATTCGACCCGGTTTGTCTTGGGTCGACCCAACTCGTTTTGGAACCTTAAAACCCTAATGTTTAAAGGTTGAAACACAATACATCTTACCATTTTAGAGCAGCCACCAAGAGAGAGTTTAGAGAGAGAGTGAAAATTGATTTCCCCTTTTTGGGAATGATGATCTTTGGATCATCATCTCCCATCTATTGAGATTTCTTGTTCTCTTTTCTTTTCTCTTTCCTTTTGTTTAAACTTTTGTTCACACTTTTGTTTATGCATTTTGTTTATGATTTGGTTTATGATTTTGTTTATTGATATACCTCAGTATTTACCTATTTTTCATGCATATTTTAGTTTATTTTTCATCACTTAGGACTCATGCATTTATACATTAGAGTAGTTTTTCTTTTTTTTTATATATTTTAGAGTCCTAGATAGATCGAGTCCCATATTTTTGGTCTTTTGAGTCCTTTCAGGTAATTTTGGAGCTTAATTTGGACTTTGGAGGTTTGGGAATGGAACTCACAATTAAGAAGGAGATTTGGATCAAAGAAGGGAAGAAAAAGGAGACAAAATGCATTAGAGGCCGCAGCCGTCGACCTCAAGGCCAACGTAAAGGACCCGACCTCGGCCGCCCACGGACACCAGCGTATCACCACGACACCTTCTCCTATCGCCCACGGACACCCGGCGTATCGCAGCAGAAACTTTTCTCTCACCCGCGGCACTTTCTTCTATCGCTGAGGCACTCTTTCTCAGTGGTACTCATAGCCGGCCTCTTGCCCGACTAGTCACGCCCGATGATGGCAGCATCTTTCCTCGCCACGAGTAGCTTCTCTCGACCACAGACGCATGGATCTCGCCACGGGCATACAAACTCTCGCCCGAAGCTTTTTCTCTCGATCTGACCAGGCCGTCGATCTCACAGACGACAGAAACAACTCGACGCCGCGACCCTGACAGACAAATTACGCGTGCGGCTAAAGTCGACCCCACGACAGACTTGGAGAGCTCGACGCCGTGGCCACTTTACTTAAAAAGTTGAGTTTGACCCAATTTATCTTGGGTCAGCCCAAATTTACCTTTAATGAATCAAAACCTTAATGTTTAGGGAACAACAACATTATCTTATCTTTTATCAAGTTTTAGCAGCCGCTTTTAGAGAGAATTTTGGAGAAGATATTAGAGACTCCTTTGGATGATTATATTTGGATCAATCATTTCTTAATTGAGAATCTCTTATCTCTTTCTCTTGTCTTTTTCATTATGTTTATCTTTATTTGCTTATGTTTTGCTTTTTATTCTTTAGCTATGTGTGAGTAGTTTCCTTATGGGTTTGATGATTTGGTAGACTCTACGACTTGATGATTGATCTTTGATGCTTAGGTTGTTAGATTCCATCATTTAGGGTGAGTTTAATGCTAGTTTCAACCTGATTATTTGAAATCTAGATGCTATGAGTTTTATTGCCCGAAAGGTGTTTGATGAAATTCCCTATAGACCCTTTTATGAGTTTTTCTTCCCTAGCCATTGGAAAATGAAGTTAGGGTGATTAGTGGCCTTAGTGAGCTTGCTCTTAATGTTGTTTGGTTTATGAATTAGCAAATGAAAGTTTAGCTAATTGATTGATTGAATTAGGAGTCAATGCCATGGAAGTGGGTTGATTCATTTGAGTGTCTCATGTCCTAGGATGAGCTTAATTGT
>WJSH01005562.1:23215-58362 GCA_009757365.2 Lepidium campestre
GCTAGAGCAATTAGTTTTTAAGATCAAACAACAACTAAATCAACCTAAAACAGAAACTAAAAATAAGATCAAACAAAACCCAAACAAACAACTACTAGCAAGATCAAACTTAACCAAACACAAAGCAAAAATAGAGTAATAAATGAAAACAAAGCAAACAAAGAACTAAGATACACGATTTAAAGATTATGGGCTCAATGATAAGGCAATTGACTCCAAGGCAAGACAATTAACCAATGATGCTAAGAAAACAATAAAGCTCATCCTAGGACATGAGACACTCAAATGAATCAACCTACTTCCATGGCATTGACTCCTAATTCAATCAATCAATTAGCTAAACTTTCATTTGCTAATTCATAAACCAAACAGCATTAAGAGCAAGCTCACTAAGGCGACTAATCACCCTAACTTCATTTTCCAATAGCTAGGGAAGAAAAGCTCATAAAAGGGTCTATAGGAAATTTAATCAAACACCTTCCAGGCAGAAAAACTCCTAGCATCTAGATTTCAAATGTTCAGGTTGAAACTAGCATTAAGCTCACAATAAATGAAAGAATCTAACAACCTAAGCATCAAAGATCAATCATCAAGCCCTAGAGTCTACCAAACCATCAAACCCATAAGGAAACTACTCACTCATGGCTAAAGAACACAAAACAAAACAAAAGCAAGTAAAGGAAAACATAATGAGAAAGATAAGAGATTCTTCAATAGATTGAAAGGATGTATCCAAAGATGATCATCCAAAGGAGTCTCCAATATCTTCTCTCTAAACTCTCTCTAAGTGGCTGCTAAAACTTCATAAAAGATAAGATATGATTGTTCTCTTAAACATTAGGGTTTTCTAAAACATTAAAGGCAAATTCGGGTTGACCCAAGATAAATTGGGTCAAGCCCAATTTTTTTAAGTACTTAGGCCGCGGCGTCGGGCTTCTAGGGTCGAGGTGGAAGTCGACTTTGAGCGACCTCATTAAGCTTTGATGTGGCAGCTGCGGCGTCGAGTTAATTTCGTCGGCCTTGAGGTCGAGTGTCTGGTCACGGCGAGAAATTATGCCTTGGGCGAAGAATCCATGTCCGTGGGCGATAGAAACGTGTCCGTGGCGAGAAATGATGTGCCTGTGGGTCGAGGAATGTGTGTCCGTGGGTCGAGATAGGTATGTTTGTGGGTCGAGGAAATTGTTGCCGTGGCGCTACCCATGGGCGAGAGATGTATATCCGCGGGTGCTACGCCGGCTGTCCGTGGGCGCTACGCCGTGGGCAATATTTCATGTCCGTGGCATTACCCGTGGGTGAGAATTGTTGCCGCGGCGATACGCCATGGGCGAGAGATGTACGTCCACAAGCGCTATGCCGGCTGTCCGTAGGCAATGTTTTTGTGTCTATGGGTGGCCGCGGTCGAGCATCTGCAGTCGACCTTGGGGTCGACGGTCGCGGCCTCCAATCCATTTTTCTTCTTTTTTCTCCCCTTCTTTGATCCAAATCCACTTCTTGATTATGAGTTCCATTCCCAAACCTCCAAGCATCCAATGTGGCTCCAAAATCACCTGAATAGACTCAAAAGACCGAAAATATGACACTCGATCTATCTAGGACTCTAAAGTGCAAAACGAATCAAAAACTACAATAAAGTATGAATGCATGAGTCTTAAGTGATGAAAATGAACCAAAACATGCATGAAAAACTGGTAAAAACAGAGGTATATCAACTCCCCCGGACTTGTCATTTGCTTGTCCTCAAGCAAACAACCGACAATCCAAAAGAAAGGTTTGAAAGTGGGAACTCAACATATTAAGAACATAGCATAGATTAGCCTATAATAACCAGTGAAAGTGACCACATTCAGCCCTTAGACATGATTTCCTAATGACTCTAGCTTCTCATGGCTTATCAAATCATTTCCAAACAACGAACGTTTACAAGAATCCACAAACTAGCCCATCAACCAATCTTCACATTCATTAATCTCAAACATGTGCAGTCTCACTAATGGATAGACAATCGATGCCACTTGGCTAGGTAAGAAAAGGAAACCAAGCACCAAGAATGTAAGTGCAAGAAGGCTATAATGATTTTGTTGACTAACTCTCAAAAATTAAGAATGCTTATTATTGCACAAAATTATACTAAAACAAAAACAATTGAGGCATACAAGAATTACCTTCCATTCTACCCAAATTGAACACAAGTAGTCTACCCCAATACCATTCTCAAGTCTAACCCAAGTCCAAGACTAATTCTTAACAAACTTTCTACCCTTTTTCAGATTTTCTTTTCTTTTGCAATCAAGGAATCAATCAAGGAGATTTTAAAACACATTGCACACATCTTTTAAGAACAAATGGGAATCACTTTAAACACAAGCTCTTTACTTTCTTTCTTTAGTTAAACCTCTAGGCTTTTCTTTCCTTTTTCTTTTCTTTTCTAGGCTGAATCTTTTTTTTTCTTAGCCCTTTTTCTTTGCTTTCTAGAGGAGCCCTTTTTTATCATTTGATACAACTTAGAGCTAATCATTCTTCCATTTTTCCAAGTTCTAGTGCTATATTTTTCTCCCTTTTTCGATTTTCTTTTCTTTTCCATAACCCCTTTTGTTCATCTTTCTATTCAACCTAAATCAAACAATCTTTTGTTCACAACCAAGAATTCTACCTAATCTAACTTTCATTAGCAAGTCTATTCTAACCGAGCATAAACAACAATAGATCAACAACCACCTAATGCTAGCTCATAATTTTCTAACTAGCAACAAATGAAAGCTAATAAATGTCGTTTCTATACTTGCATTATTTTGCACATAAATGCATTATCAATCAAGAGGCCTCACTCAAGCAATTAACAATTTGGCATAAAAGAAAGGCATAGGATTCAAGGTGGCGAAACCATTAGGAGAAATGGCTATTTGGACTAACAAAGTGTGGTGATATGTGGTGAAGATAGTCCAAATATGTTTAAGTTACCATGGCAAAGCATTGAACATCCATTAATGAGAGATTAGATTCAATTAAGTTCAAATAAAGTCGAAATTGACATCAACACTAGCAAGCTTCATCAATTCGGCTAATTGCAAGAAAACAAAGTCAAAGCACAAAACATATAAGTTCAAGAAGGAAGTGTCTAAACACCAAACGAGTTCCCAAACACGGTTATTGATTAAGAGCTACACCAAATTCTCAATAATATTGCGTCATCATTCCCATGCAAGTGAAGTGCAAACTAAGTGTTTCTAGACCAACCTAAGCGTGTGAATGCAACTAGATGAGGGGTTAAAAACAAATTGAAAATCAAAAATGCTACATGTAATGCAAGACTCAAGAAAAGGAAAATCAAAATAACTCAAAACAAAGTCAAATACTTCCCCTCCCCCGGACTTACTTCTCAGCGTCTCAGTGAGAACGTTTATCCAAGAAAGAGGAACAATTGAATGCAAATGAAAATAAAAGAAGAAAAATAAAATATGTACAAAGGTGGTGAAATTGGTACCATGGCTAAGGATCAGAGTCTCCTTGCTCTAGTTTTCTATGTGGAAGACTTATCATTTGTATGCTCCATCTTTGATGTCTCATGTGGCATGAGGTGGTTAGTTGCATTGGTCTACAAAATATCCAAAAAGACATAAGTAATGCCGAATACTAGAGAAGAGAATTGCATTATATCAAGGCAATATCATGCCATCAATTCACTCTCTAGGTACTCATTGAAGCTAAGCAACACCTCATCAATATTCAGCAACACCCAATTCACTAAGATTCTCAAGATTTTTAAGTATCTAAATTCAAGTGATCAAGTCGAATCTATAAATTTCCAAAGTGAAAATGAGATACATTTGCAAAGCCATCAATTTAGAGTATCAAACCATCACTAAAAGCATCAAAGTGAAGATTGAATCATGTTAAACCACAAGTTTCTCAAGGAAGTGAAGAGTCAACAAAAAGTCAACAATTCTCACAACACAAAAGTTGGAAATGTGAACAATTTGTGAAAATTATTGAGCTCTAGCCAAAGTACAACAATTCCTTCCTAAAAGCACCAAAAGGAAGAGATAGAGAGACAAATCAACCAAAACTCCCAAAACTTTTGAAAATGTCTTCATCAATCACCTCAAGAACCCTAGAACTTCAAAATTCAAATTAAGCTCATGAATCATGTGCAAACAACCTCTAATCATGTACCCCAACCAATAACCAACTCATTCAAAACCTTTCAACCTAATATTAAGCTCTAATTCTCAAGAAATCAAGAAGTCAAAATTTTTGTCAAGTTTGAGCTTTAATGGAGATTGAAAAGTAGAAATCATACCTTGGAGTTGTAGAGGTCAAGATTTAATGAATGAAACTTGTAGAGATTTGCACAAAAATTCAAGTGAAATGTAAAGAAGAACTATAGGGCCTTGTTAGTGGTGAAAATAGAAATGTGTTTGGGAAAAATGGAGAAGGAGGTGGGTGGAATCGTGGCTTAGATGAAATAGAAGAAGAAAGACTTGGTTCATGGGTCACGGACGTCGAGCGGCTGCGGTCGGCCTGGAGGTCGACTTCGGACTCCTCTTCAAAGCTGAATCTTATGTAACGATCATCGACCCATTTTGGTCGACCGAGAGGTTAACCACGGCTATCTTGCTTCGTCTGTCCATTGTGTCGACCTATTTTGGTCAACCATGAGCTCGACCTCGTTCCATTTCCAGAGCATAATTACTCAACCTTTTAGCCATTCCTTCTCTTCCCAAGACCTAAGCTTGAACCAATATAAAGAATCCAAACCCCATTGAACAAAATTAAAATAAAGAAAGCAAAAGAAAACTATGCACAAGGATACCATAGGACTTCCTTCCAAGTGAGCTTGTTTTAAGTCACTAGCTTGACTCTCCTTCCACTTTTCATGAGAGGAGTGCGGCATGAGCTTGGATCTCCAGGATCATACTCATCATAGAACCATCTCCTGAATTCTTTCATCCTAACCTCCTCAAAGAATGGTGTCTTCCATGGAGCATTTATGTTCAATCCAAATGGGAAACTGAAACCCAAGATGCTTCCTAAAGGGAGTTGGCTTTGTAGATTCCTCTTTATCACTTCCCTTGTAGGCTATTTCAATGAGAACATGTTGTTTCTCTATAGGAGTTTCAACCTTTATCTCTTGCTTGAAAAAGGGTTGGATATGCATGTGTTTCTTAGTTGACAACTTATCCTCAACAAACGAATTTTCCATTGTGTCCTCCATGCCCTCAACAACCAAAACATCTTCACAAGGATCTTTGTATCTTATCTCAAGATTCTCAGCAACCTCAAATCCAAGAAGAAGTTGAAAATCTCGCTCAGTATATGCAACTCCTAGTAGGAGTTCATCCTCAATCCCATTGGACTCTTCACTAGTGCTTGAACTCGTCTCCATATCCATAAATAAGATTTCACCATTCTCTTCCTCCAAAGAGTCTACCAACTCGTCAATGGTGTTCCAACTCAAGTACTTAGGCTTGTTCTTCTCAATGGTGCAAGGCAAGGTGAAATTACTCGGATCTTCAACACTTATTGGTGTGGAGGGAGTGACTATGGTGCTGCATTCATGACTTTCCATCAACATATTCTCATCCATCATTTCTTCATGAGCGATCACATCCTCTGAGTTATGTTCCCAAGAAAATTCATGTGTGTGCACACTCTCGATAAACTCCTCTTGTCCTTTCAAGTATTGTCTCATCATGTTTAGACTATCTTCCTCTTCAGAGATCGGTGAAAAGTAAGCTTCTTGTAGAAATTTATCCTGAATTGGAGGAGCCTCTTCATGTGTTGCAGCAACCGTTGAACATTGTTCTCAAGCAAAAACATGGTTAGCAATCTTGTCCAATCTCTCGATACCCTTCTCTTATTATTCCAAGCACTACTTCATCATGTGGAGAAGTTCTTCTTTTTCATTGGAGATCGGGGGAGAATAAGCTTCCCTATGGTCATACTCCATGCTTGTACTCTTGTTAAACTTCTCTTGTACTTCCAAAAGCATGCTGAGAATTTTGTTATACTTTAGCAAGTTGAGAATCTTTTTGTCTTCAGAGCTTTGGGAAGAACAAGCTTCGTCATGTTCATACTCCATGTTCCAAGATTGGCATCTCTCACCATCTCCATATTGGTTTCCTTGAGAAAAGTCTCCATATGAAAGTCCTTCTTGATAAGTGGATGAGCTTTCAAGACCATGATGACTTGTGGGGGCCCAAGCCATCTCTCTTTCTTGAGCTTCAAAATAATCCTTCAAGGTAGAAGTCATATCCGAAGCCATGTTTTCTCTCCAAATGATTGTTCTTTCAAAAAGAACAAAAAACGTGAAAGAAAGTTAGTACAAAAAAAAAAATAAAAATCTATTAGTCTAAAGCTGAATCTTAAAACTAATGGCTAGATGCTTAAGTTCCTCGGCAACGGCGCCAATTTGATACAAGAAGGTGATGAGGTTTTTACACTTTCAAACTATCAAATAAACCTCTAATGCATATCTTGTCAATGTAGCATTTGAGATATCGAATCCACAAGGAACTTAGATCTAACGCATTACCTATATTCGATTCTAACTCAAGCTAGAGCAATGGGTTTACTGATTCAAAACACTAACAACCTAAACTAAACACAAGAACTGAAATCAAATAAATCAAGAACAAGAACAAAACAGAGCAACAAACTAAAAACAGAGCACAATAACAACCATCCTAGGGCATGAACAACAATGGCTAGAACAACCCACTCTCATAGCATTGGACCCTTTATCAACTAATCAATCAAGCTAAACTCTCATTTTCCAATCAAACAATCAATAAGCATTACCAAACAGGTTCACTAAGACCACTAATCATCCAAACTTCATCTCTCAATGGCTAGGGAAGAAAAAGCTCACAAAAGAGTCATTCGGAAATTTCATCAAACATCTCTCAGACAGAAAAACTCCTAGCATCTAGATTTCAAATGGTCAAAATGAAACTAGCAATAAGAACACCCTAAGTGAAAGAATCTAAGGATCTAACAACCTAAGCATCAAAATTTCATTACCAAACCCTAAGATGTACCAAACCTTCAATCCATTGATTCACTACTCAAACATCAAAGACACAAAATAAAGCAAGGAAATAGACAAAATCATAATGAGAGAGAGAAGAAATAAAGGATAAACAATCTTCAATTGATGGGAGATGATGATCCTAAGATCACCATCCCCAAAGGGTCTCCAACTATTCTCCCTCTCAAAACTCTCTCAAGTGGCTGCTAAGTAAAAGTGATAAAAGATAAGATATCCTCTTCAATCCCTTAAACATTAGGGTTTTAAATGAATAAAAACGGATCCGGGTTCACCCAAGAAAAATTGGGTCAAACCCAACATTTTTAGGGACTTGGCCGCGGCGTCGTGCTCTTAGGGTCGACCACGGGGTCAACCTTGAGTAATTTCCAGAGGCTTTAATGTGGTGGCGAGGTCGACCTTGAGGTCGGCGGCAAGGGAAAATGGCCCCAGCGAAGAATCCATGTCCGTGGACAATAGAAACGTGTCCGCGGGTGTGAAATTACATGCCCGTGGTCGAGAAGATATGTGTCGCCAGCAATGATTGCGTGTGTCGTCGGGTATAATCAGTCGACCATGAGGTCAACCATGAACCTTGTCCAGATTAATGCACGTGGGCGAGAGAAACTACCACAGTTCGAGAGTCGGTTGTCCGTGGGCACCACGCTGGATGTCTTGCAGGCGAGAAATGTTTGTCCACGGGTGATGTTTTTGTGCCCGTGGGTGGCCACGGTCGGGCATCTGTGGTCGACCTTGAGGTCGATGGCCGCAGCCTAAAATCTGTTTCTTTATCTTTTTCTTCCCTTCTTTGATCCAATTCCCCTTTTTGATTGTGTGTTCCATTCCCAAACTTCCAAACATCCAAAGTGACTCCAAAATCACCTGAAAAGATTCAAAAGACCGAAAATATGGGACTCGATCTATCTAGGACTCTAAAGTGCAAAACGAATCAAAAACTACACTAAAGTCTGAATGTATGAGTCCTAAGTGATGAAAATGAACCAAAACATGCATGAAGAACTAGTAAAAACAGAGGTATATCACGCTACACCGTGGGCGATATTTCATGTATGTGGCGTTACCCATGGGCGAGAATTGTTATCGCGACAATACGCCATGGGCAAGAGATGTACGTCTGCAGCGCTACGTCGGCTGTCCGTGGGCAGTGTTTTTATGTCTGTGGGTGGCCGTGGTCGAGCAACTGCGGTCGACCTTTGGGTCGATGGCCGCGGTTGAGCAACTGCAGTCGACCTTGGGGTCGATGGCTGCGGTCTTGGGGTCGACGGCCGCGGCCTCCAATCCATTTTTCTTCCTTTTTCTTCCTTTCTTTGATCCATTTTACTTCTTGATTATGAGTTCCATTCCCAAACCTCCAAGCATCCAAAGTGGCTCCAAAATTACCTGAAAAGACTCAAAAGACCAAAAATATGGGACTCGATCTATCTAGGACTCTAAAGTGCAAAACAAATCGAAAACTACACTAAAGTATGAATGCATGAGTCCTAAGTGATGAAAATGAACCAAAACATGCATGAAAAACTGGTAAAAATAGAGGTATATCAGAAGTGCAGGTTGAT
Organism: Lepidium campestre; assembly: GCA_009757365.2. NCBI lineage: Eukaryota > Viridiplantae > Streptophyta > Magnoliopsida > Brassicales > Brassicaceae > Lepidium > Lepidium campestre. The sequence goes on from WJSH01005562.1 coordinate 31,817, forward strand.
ATGAGTACAGAGGTGAAGGGTTCTAAAGAACTGGTTAAAGAGAAAGTTGATGAGGCTGAAACTTCAAAGAAGTACATTCCACCACCTTATGAGCCTAAGTTGCCTTATTCAGGTCGATTCAATAAGCAATTGTTGGCTAAACAGAGAGAAAAGTTCTTAGAACTCATGGATGATGTGCAAGTTGCAATGCCTTTGATGGATTTGCTTAGGAACAACCCCACCTACTCTAGGTTCTTCAAGGATATGGTTACTAACAAGAAGAAAATGGAAGAGGGTATGGTTATGGTCAGTTATGAGTGCAGCGCCACCATCAAGCAATCCTTGCCAAAGAAGCTCACGGATCTGAGAAGTTTTACTCTACCTTGTGCCCTTGGACAGAGGCGATTTCCTAAGTATCTATGTGACCTTGGATCTAGTGTGAATCTCATGCCACTTACCGTTGCCAACAATATAAGGATTACTAAATTTCGGAAGTGCCGCATCTCTTTGATTTTCGCGGATCATTCTGTTTGAATCCCAGTAGGCATTGTTGAGGTTTTGCCCTTGAAAGTAGGCGATTTTGATGTTCCTACCGACTTTGTTGTTCTGGAAATGGACGAAGAAACAGGTGATCCTCTTATACTTGGGAGACCATTCCTTGCTACAGCTGGTGCTATTATTGATGTTAGAAGAGGACGGATTGGGTTGCAATTGGGAGATTTGATCCTTAACTTCGATATCAAGCAAATCATGGATCATCCGGATATAGGGAGCCAATGCTTTCTCATTGAAACATTGGAGTTTCATGAAAATGACATTGTAGAGAAATTGAGAATTGAGGATCCCCTTCTTTGAGTGAGGATAGCACAAGTTATGAACAGCTGCTTGACTCTTGTGGGGTGCTTCAATGGGTAGTGCAACTTTTAAAGTTGGGAACAAACTCTGAGTCAAATGGAAAGCTCGCTGGAACAAGCATGCTTCTTAGTGATGATGATCAGTGGAGCGAACTCAAGGCTCCCAAAGTTGAGCTCAAGCCATTACCGCAAGGGCTAAGGTACGCATTTCTCGATCCTAACTCTACTTATCGGGTAATCATTAATTCTACACTTGATGACGATGAAACCACCATGCTCTTGAAGGAATTGAGAAGTTTTAGAAAGGCCTTAGGTTATTCGTTAGATTATATTAAGGGGATGTCTCAATCTTTTTGCATGCATAAGATCCACCAAGAGGATGAATCGATGATTTTCGTTGAACATCAAAGACGGTTAAACCCGAACTTGAAAGATGTGGTTAGGAAGGAGATTCTGAAACTTTTTGATGCGGGGATTATTTATCCAATCTCGGATAGTAAGTGGGTTTCCCCCATCCATGTGATTCCTAAGAAGGGTGGAGTCACAGTTATTAGGAATGAGAAAGACGAACTAATACCCACTAGGATGGTAACCGGGCATAGGATGTGTGTAAACTATAGGAAATTGAACTCCCCCACTAGGAAGGATCATTTGCCTTTGCCATTTATTGATCAGATGTTAGAAAGATTAGCGAATCACTCGTTTTACTGCTTTTTGTATGGTTACTCGGGATTTTTCCAAATTACCATACATCCTAATGATCAGGAGAAAAACACATTTACATGTCCTTATGGTACATCCGCCTACCGGAGAATGTCATTCGGACTATGTAATGCACCGACGACATTTAAACGGTGCATGATGGCGGTTTTCTCTAACTTGATCGAAAATATTATGGAGGTTTTAATGGATGACTTCTCGGTGTATGGTGCATGCTTTCACTCTTGTGTTTTCAATTTATGCAGGGTTTTGCAAAGATGTGAGGATACAAATCTCGTTCTGAATTGGGAAAAATACCACTTCATGGTTAAAGATGGCATCGTTCTCGGGCATAGAATTTCAGAGGAAGGCATTGAGGTTGATAAGGAAAAAATCAAGGTTATGACGAGCCTAGCACCACCTAATTTAGTCCGGGGGATTCGCAGTTTTATGTGACATGCGGGGTTTTACCGAAGGTTCATAAAGGATTTCTCCAAGATTGCTAGACCTTTGACACGCCTTTTGTGCAAGGACACCAACTATATCTTCGATGCGGATTGTCATGCAGCATTCTTGTAGATCAAAGAGGCTCTTGTGAGTGCACCAATAGTCCAAGCACCGGATTGGGATTTACCATTCGAGATCATGTACGACGCAAGTGATTATGCAGTTGGAAAAGTTTTGGGGCAGAGAAAGGATAAGAAGCTGCATGTGATCTATTACGCAAGTTGGACACTTGATGATGCGCAGGTCAAATATGCCACCACCGAGAAAGAGTTCCTAGCTGTGGTTTTCGCATTTGAGAAATTTGGATCTTACTTGGTGGGGTCTAAAGTAATCGTGCACACTGACTACGCAGCTTTGCGATATTTGATCAAGAAGAAGGATGCTAAGCCAAGATTGCTAAGATGGATTCTGCTTCTTCAAGAGTTTGATGTCGAGATCGTTGACAAGAATGGTATAGAGAATGGAGTTGCAGATCACCTATCGAGACTGCGGATTGAGTATGATCTTCCTATTGATGATACTCTACCGGAAGAGCAAGTGATGTTCATCCAACCAATTCACGAATGCTCTATGATTGTGGCTGAGACATCCGCTACAGAGGAGTTGAAGGAAGATGATCTGTGGTATGCTGATTTTGTGAATTATCTTGCTTGCGGAAAGGAACCAGTTGATATGGATGGTAATGACATAAAGAAGTTCTTCAAGGAGGTAGTTCGGTACACTTGTGATGAGCCCTACTTGTATAGGCAATAAAAGGATCAACTATTTCGTCGCTGCGTTCCGGAAGAAGAGATTCAGAGCATTCTTTTTCATTGCCATGGTTCGAGTTATGGTGGATATTTTGCTACTTTCAAGACTGTCACACAGATTCTACAAGCGGGTTTTTGGTGGCCTAATATGTTTAACGATGCTCATGAATTCATCTCTAGGTGTTATGATTGTCAACGCAAAGGCAATATTGGTAAAAGGCAAGAGATGCCTCATAATTTTATCTGGGGGTTGAGGTGTTCGATGTTTGGGGAATAGACTTCATGGGACCGTTTTTATCTTCTTATGGGAACCTCTATATCTTGGTTGCAGTTGACTACGTCTCCAAATGGGAAGAGGCAATTGCAAGACCCACTAATGATGCTAAGGTGGTGATTAAGTTGTTCAAGACCATCATATTCTCGAGGTTTAAAGTTCTGAGAGTGGTAATAAGCGATGGGGAAAGCCATTTCATCAACAAGGTTTTTAGAACCTCATGAAGAAATATGGTGTCAAGCATAATGTGGCTACTCCTTATCATCCACAAACTTCAGGGCAAGTTGAGGTTTCTAATCGCCAAATCAAGGAGATTTTAAGGAAGACCGCACAAAAAGCCCCAAATGATTGGTCTAAGAAGCTAGATGATGCTCTATGGGCTTACCGGACTGCATTCAAGACACCACTTGGGATAACACCGTTCCACATGCTCTATGGGAAACCTTGTCATCTTCCGGTTGAGATTGAGTACAAAGCCATTTGGGCTACCAAGTTATTGAACTTTTATCTCAAACCAGCATCCGTGAGGCCATTGATACAATTGGAAGAACTTGATGAGATTCGACGTGATGCGTATGAGAGCTCCAAAATCTACAAGGAGAAATCCAAGGCATTCCACGACAAGAAGATAGTGAGGAGAGAGTTCAAAGAATGTGATAAGGTGTTAATGTTCAATTCTTGGTTGAAGCTCTTCCCGGGAAAGCTGAAATCAAGATGGTCGGGTCCTTTTGAGGTGAAAGAGGTTCGACCTTATGGAGCTGTTGTCCTTCTAGGTCCTTCGGGCAATGAGTTCACAGTAAATGGTCAAAGGATAAAGGCTTACTTAGCTGAAAGTTGGGACGCGTTTGCAGAGAAGATTTCGCTTACTGATCCTCAAACCGCATGAAAAAGCGGTAGAAAACGTCGAGCTTGAGACGTTAAACAAGCGCACTTGAGAGGCAATCCCTCAGTATCCTTGTATATAGCTTGCTTTTGCTTTCTTTATTTTGATTTTGGTTCAATGGGGTTTGGATTCTTTATGTTGGTTCAAGCTTAGGTCTTGGAAAAATAAGCAATGGCTAAAAGTTTAAGTAATTATGCTCTGCAAAAGGATCGAGGTCGACCCCAAGATCGACTACAATCGGTCGACAAATGACACAAAAGGTCACAGTCGAGCTCAAGATCGACTCGGTATGTCGACGCTCATGACAAGCCATAATGGCTTCTGGAAATGCACTCGCAGTCTACCTCCACCTCGACCGCAGCCGCTCGATGCCCGCAACCCATGAGCTAAGTTTTTCTTCTTCTACTTAATCTCACCCACGATTTTCAACTCATTTCTTCCCCATTTCTCTCAAACACATTTCTATTTTCACCACTAACAAAATTCCAAAGTTCTTCTTTTCATTTTACTTGAACTTTTGTGCAATCTCTACAAGTTTCATTCATTAAATCTTAACCTCTACAACTCAAATGTATGATTTCTACTTCTCAATCTCCATTAAAGCTCAAGCTTGGTAAAATTTTCAAATTCTTGATTTCTTGAGAATTAGAGCTTAATGTTAGGTTAAAAGGCTTTGAATGAGTTAGATATTGGTTGGGTTACATGATTAGAGGTTGTTTAAATAAGATTCTTGAGCTTATATGAATTTTTAAGTTCTAGGATTTTTGAGGTGATTAATGGAGAAATTTTCAAACAAATTTTGGGGGTTTTGAGTGATTTGGGTCTTTAGCTATTCCTTTTGATAATCTCATGCAAGAATTGTTGTACTTCAAGGCTAGATTTTAGTGATTTTCACCAATTTAAGACATTGATTCTTAGTGAAAATTGTTAACTTCTTGTTGACTGTTAGTTGACTTTAGGTTGACTAATTTTGTTGACTTTTATTAAGTTTTCCTTGTTTTGAGAATTGTTTGAAATTGATAGTGGACTGGTTCTTGTGGTGTATATTTAATGGTATGAGGCTGTTTTATATGTTGCCTAGAGTTCACATTTATTCTAATGCTTAATTGATTTGGCAATATCTTACAATCTCTAACAAATTATCTTTGAGGCTTACATTACTCTTTGATGCTTTATAGCAACAATGCCACCAAAGGCCCGCAACCATCCACACTGAGCTACTAAGGCCACAAAAAGAAAGGGATAAGCAAAGGCTGAGACATCAAAAATGAAGAACTCGAATGATGTGCCTTCCACAATGCAAGCTCAACCATCCCAACCTCCCAAAGGAGCCACAACAACCCCGACGGGAATGACACTAATCGACATTGACCGTTCCTTCGGATATGAGTCAAATGAGGAAGAGATTCTCTGTAGAGATTATAGGGAAGAATATCATTCCTATGATCATGGTCCAGACCTTGGAGACTCCGATCATTAGCCAAGGTACCAATTTCACCAACCTTTGTACATATTTCATTTTTCTTCCTTTGTTTTGATTTGTGTTGTCGGTTCCTCTTCTTTGGATTAACTCTCTCACCGAGACGGTGAGAAGTAAGTCTGAGGGAAGGGAAGGTTATTTGACTTTGTTTTGAGTTGTTTTGATTTTCCTTTTCTTGAGTCTTGCATTACATCTTGCATTTTTGGTTTTTTATTATGTTGTTTTCAAACCCCTCATCTAGTTGCATTCACATGTTTAGGTTGGTCTAGAATCACTTAGATTGCACTTCACTTGCATGGGAATGATGACGCAATTTTATTGAGAACTTGGTGTAGCTCTTAGTCAATAACCGTGTTTGGGAACTCATTTGGTGTTTAGACACTTCCTTCTTGAACTTGTATGTTTCGTGCTTTGACTTTGTTTTCTTGCAATTAGCCGAATTGATGAAGCTTGCTAGTGTTGATGCCAATCTCAATTTTATTTGAACCTAACTGAATTTAAGTTTCTCATTAATGGATGTTCAATGCTTTAACATGGTAATTTACACATATTTGGACTATCTTCACCACATTTCATCACACTTTGTTAGTCCAAATAGCCATTTCCCCTAATGGTTTCCCCACCTTGAATCTTATGCCTTTCTTTTCTGCCAAATTGTTAATTGCTTGAGTGAGGCCTCTTGATTGACATTGCTTTCATGTGCAAAATAATGAAAGTATAAAAACGACATTTATTAGCTTTCATTTATTGCTAGTTAGGAAATCATGAGCTAGCATTAGGTGGTTGATGATCTATGGTTGTTTGTGCTCGGTTAGAGTAGAATTGTTAATGAAAGAAAGAAATGGTAGAATACTTGGTTGGGAACAAAAGATTGTTTGATTTGGGTTGAATAGAAAAGATGAACAAAAAGGGGTTTGGAAGAGGAAGAAAAATCGAAAAAATGAGAAAAAGAAAGGATAGCACTAGAACTTGGGAAAATGGAAGAATAATTAGCTCTAGAACTTGGGAAAGTTGTATCAATTGATAAGAAAAAGATCCTCTAGAAAGCGAAAATAAAAGGGCTAAGAAAAGAAAATATTAAGCCTAGAAAAAGAGAAAAGAAAAGCCTAGAGGGTTAGCTAAAGAAATGAAATAAAGAGCTTGTGTTAAAAGTAGTTCCCATTTGTTATACAAAAATGTGTGCAATATATATGAAAATCTCTTTGATTGATTCCTTGAGTGCAAAAGAAAATAAAATCTGAAAAAGGGTAAAACGTTTGCTAGGAATTAGTCATTGGACATGGGTTAGACTTGAGAATGATTTTGGGGTAGACTACTTGTTCGATTTGGGGTAGAATGGAAGCTAATTCTTGTATGCCTTAATTTTTTTGTCTTAGTATAATTTTGTGCAATGATAAGCATTCTTAATTTTTGAGAGTTAGTCACAAAAATCAATATAGCCTTCTTGCACTTATATTATTGGTGCTTTGTTGCCTTTTCTAACCTAGCCAAGTGGCATAGATTGTCTATCCATTAGTGAGACTACATATGTTTGAGATTAATGAATGTGAAGACTGGTTGATAGGTTAGTTTGTGGATTCTTGTGAACGTTCGTTGTTTGGAAATGATTTGATAAGCCTTGAGAAGCTAGAGATCATTAGGAAATCATGTCTAAGGGCTGAGCGTGGTCACTTTTGTTGGTTATTATAGGCTAATCTATGCTATGTTCTTGATATGTTGAGATTCCACTTTCAAACCTCTCTTTCGGATTGTCGGTTGTTTGCTTGAGGATAAGCAAATGACAAGTCCGGGGGAGTTGATATACCTCATTATTTACCTATTTTTCATGCATATTTTAGTTCATTTTCATCACTTATGACTCATGCATTTATACTTTAGAGTAGTTTTTCATTCGTTTTGTATTTTAGAGTCCTAGATAGATCAAGTCCAATATTTTCGGTCTTTTGAGTCTTTTCAGGTGATTTTGGAGCTTACTTTGGACTTTGGAGGTTTGGGAATGGAACTCAGAATTAAGAAGGAGATTTGGATCAAAGAAGAGAATAAAAAGGAGACAAAATGCATTGGAGGCCGCAGCCGTCGACCTCAAGGCCGATGTAAAGGGCCCGACCTTGTCCGCCCACGGACAGCCGGCATATCACCACGTCACCTTCTCCTATCGCCCACGGATACCCGGTGTATCACCGCGGACACTTTTCTCTCGCCCGCGGCACTTTCTCCTATCGCCGAGGCACTATTTCTCGGCGGTACTCATAATCGACCTCTTGCCCGATTGGTCACGCTTGACAATGGCAGCATATTTTCTCGCCACGGGCAGCTTCTCTCGACCATGGACACTGGATCTCGCCACGGGCATATAAACTCTCGCCCGGATACACATTTCTCGCCCGAAGCTTTTTTTCTCTCAATTCGACCAGGCCGTTGACCTCTCGGACGATGGAACCAACCCGACGCCGCGACCCTGACGGACAAATTACGCGTACGGCTAAAGTTGATCATGCGGCCGACTTGGAGAGCTCGACGCTGCAGCCACTTTACTTAAAAAATTGGGTTTGACCCAATTTGTATTGGGTCAATCCGAATTTACCTTTAATGAATCAAAACCCTAATGTTTAGGGAACAACAACATTATCTTATTTTTATCAAGTTTTAGCATCCACTTTTAGAGAGAGTTTTGGAGAAGATATTGGAGACTCCTTTGGATGATCATCTTTGGATCAATCATTTCTTAATTGAAGAATCTCTTATCTCTTTCTCTTGTCATTCTCATTATGTTTATCTTTATTTGCTTCAGTTTTGCTTTGTGTTCTTTAGCTATGTGTGAGTAGTTTCCTTATGGTTTTGATAATTTTGTAGACTCTAGGGCTTGATAATTGATCTTTGATGCTTAGGTTGTTAGATTCCTTCATTTAGGGTGAGTTTAATGCTAGTTTCAACCTGATCATTTGAAATCTAGACGCTAGGAGTTTTAGTACTCGGAAGGTGTTTGATGAAATTCCCTATAGACCTTTTTATGAGCTTTTCTTCCCTAGCCATTGGAAAATAAAGTTAGGGTGATTAGTGGCCCTAGTGAGCTTGCTCTTAATGCTGTTTGGTTTATGAATTAGCAAATGGAAGTTTCCCTTTTATTTCACTTGGATTCTACCCAGTTTCTCTTTCCTTTTGTTTAAGCTTTTGTTCACACTTTTGTTTATCCATTTTTTTTATGATTTGGTTTATGATTTTGTTTATCATTATGTTTATGCTTTTGCTTATGTTCATCTTCTTCCTTTGTTTCATGCTTTTGATGGTTGAGTAGTGGATTGATGGGTTGATAGTTTGGCAGATCTAGGGATTTGATTGTTGAATCTTGCGCTTAAGTTGTTGGATCTATTGTTCCTTCACTTAAGATGAGTTTAATGCTAGGTTTAGCTTGATCACTGGTAACCTTGATGGTGGAAAGACATCGCCCGAGATGTTTGCGATGAAAGTCTTGAAAGAGTCTTTTTGTAGGCTTTCCTTCCCTAGCAAATGAGAGTTGATGTTAGGGTGGAAAGTGGTCTTTGTGAGCTTATTTGTTAATGCTTGTGACTGTAGGAGAGCAAATGTGAGTTTAGCTTAAGCTATTGATTGCATAGGGGTCAATGCCATTAGAGTGGATTGATCTAGATTGAATGAATCTCATGCCCTAGGATGGTAACTAATGTGTGCTTGAGTTTCTTGATTTGATTGTCTTACCCCTAGATCAATTGCCTTAGCTTTAGTTTAAGCACCTCTTATATATTGTTCTAGCTCAAGTTTGAATTCTTAAAATTTTAATGTGTTGATTCTAGATTCTTTGTGGATTCGAACCTCAAGTGCTTTAATGTCACAGTTGTTTTCATTAGTCGTATTTATTTGATTGTTGAAAAAAGCGAACAACACCAAGGAGGCTACCAAAACCGCTCTTACAACCCCAACTATAGGAACAACAATCTGTCCTATAGAAGCAACAATGTAGAGAGTCCCCAAGACCAATTTTACCCGCTTAAGCAACCTCAAGCAAGTTCTTTTCAGCCAAGACTTTATGGTAATCCCCCTCCAGTCCAAAATCCTCAATGGAGAAGTCAAGGTAATCAATGAGGATTTCAGTTTCAAAGCCCACATAATTTGTACTCTTCGGGACAGAACACTCAGCCTTTGGGAACATCACAGAACAACTATCAAATGGGCCAAGCTAGGCCATCAAATCAAGGGACAGCGGATTCAGATATGAAGGATATGATGCAGCAGCTCATAGAGGGACAACAAAGGGTTAATGAAAGGTTGAGCAAGATAGATCACAAGTTGGATGCAAGTCACAGCGATCTTCAAGCTAAGATCGACGACATCTACTCTCACATGAAGACTCTTGATAACCAGATTGCACAAGTGGCTTCTACGAGCCAAGGACCAGCCTGTAAACTTCCCACAAAACCGGAAGCTAACCCGAATGAGTATTACAAGGAAATCACTCTTAGGAGCGGGAAAGAACTCTCATCACGGGGTGTTGAGGTTTCCAAAGAAAATGAGGTAATTGATGATGATGATGTTGTGGTCTTGGAGGAAGTTCAGGTTGATGTAAGCAAAGAGGTAAAGAGCTCTCAAGTACCGGTGAAAGAGAAAGATGTTGAGGCTGAAACTTCAAAGAAGTACATTTCAATGCCTTATGAGCTTAAGTTGCCTTTTTCGGGTCGATTCAAGAAGCAATTGTTGGCTAAACAAAGAGAGAAGTTCTTAGAACTCATGGATGGTATGCATGTTACAATGCCTTCGATAGATGTGCTCAAGAACAATCCTACCTACTCTAGGTTCTTCAAGGATATGGTTACTAACAAGAAGAAGATAGAAGAGGGTATGGTTATGGTCAGTTATGAGTGCAGCATCATCATCAAGAAATCTTTGCCAAAGAAGCTCACGGATCCAGGAAGCTTCACTCTACCTTGTGCTCTTGGACAGCGGTAATTTACTAAGTGTCTATGTGAGCTTGGGTCTAGTGTGAATCTCATGCCTCTTACCATTGCTAACAAGATAGGGATTACTAAGTTTCAAAACTGCCGCATCTCTTTGATTCTCGTGGATCGTTCTGTTCGAATCCAAGTAGGAGTTGTTGAGGATTTGCCTTTGAGGGTAGGTGATTTGATGTTCCCACCGACTTTGTTGTGCTGGAGATGGACGAAGAACCAGCTGATCCGTTAATTCTCGGGAGACCAGTCCTTGCTACAACCGGTGCTCTCATTGATGTTAAGAGAGGACGTATTGGATTACAATTGGGAGCTTTAATCCGTAACTTTGATATCAAGCGGATCATGGATCATCCGGATCTCATAGAAACATTGGACTTGCTTGAAGGAGACATGATAGAGGAGTTGAGAATTGAAGATCCTCTTCAAGTGGCTCTCACTATTGAGAAAACCTAATCTGGGTATTCGAGTGAGGATAGCAAAGGTTATGAGCAGCTGTTTGACTCTTGTGAGGTGCTTCAAAGGGATATTCAACTATTGGAGTTGGGAACAAACTCCGGGTCTAATGGAGATCTCAATGGAAAGAGCAAGCTTACTAGTGATGATGGCCCATGGAGTAAACTCAAAGCTCCCAAAGTTGAGCTCAAGCCACTACCGCAAGGGCTAAGGTACGCATTTCTTGGTCCTAATTCTACTTATCCAGTAAGCATTAATGTTGAACTTGATGACGATGAAACCACCATGCTTTTGAAGGAATTGAGACATTTTAGAAAGGCTTTAGGTTACTCGTTAGATGATATTAAGGGGTTGTCTCAATCTTTTTGCATGCATAGGATCCACTTAGAAGATAAATCAATGACTTCTGTTGAACATGAAAGACGGTTAAACCCAAACTTGAATGATGTGGTTAGGAAAGAGATTCTGAAACTTCTTGATGCAGGGAAATTTATCCAATTTCCGATAGCAATTGGGTGTCTCCCATCCATGTGGTACCTAAGAAAGGTGGAGTCACGGTAGTTAGGAATGAGAAAGATGAGCTTATACATACTAGGATAGTAACCGGACATAGAATGTGTGTAGATTATAGGAAATTGAACTCAGCCACTAGGAAAGATCACTTCCCCTTGCTGTTTATTGATCAAATGTTAGAAAGACTAGCGAATCACTCGTTTTATTGCTTTTTGGATGGTTACTCGGGATTCTTACAAATCCCCATACATCCTAATAATCAAGAGAAAATGATATTTACATGTCCTTATGGTACATTTGCCTACCGTCGAATGCCATTCAAACTATGTAATACAACAGCGACATTTCAACGGTGTATGATGCCGATTTTCTTGGATCTGATCAAAGATGTTATGGAGGTTTTCATGGATGATTTCTCGGTGTATGGTGCTTGCTTTCATTCTTGTCTTTCTAATTTGTGCAGGGTCTTGGAACGATGTGAGAACACGAATCTCGTTCTGAATTGAAAGAAATGTCATTTCATGGTTAAACATGGTATCGTTCTCGGGCATCGGATATCGAAAGAGGGAATTGAAGTGGATAAGGCAAAAATTGAGGTGATGACGAGCTTGGTACCACCAAATTCAGTCCAGGGGATCTGAAGTTTCTTAGGTCATGCGGGTTTCTACCGTCAGTTCATAAAAAAAATTTCCAAGATTGCTAGACCGTTGACATGCCTTTTGTGCAAGGACATCAATTTTGACTTCAATGAGGCGTGTAACGAAGCCTTCTTGTGAATCAAAGAGGCTCTAGTCAATGCGCCAATAGTCCAAGCCCCGGATTGGAATTTCCTGTTCGAGATCATGTGTGATGCGAGCGATTATGCGGTTGGAGCTATTTTGGGGCAGAGAAAGGACAAAAAACTCCATGTGATCTATTATGCGGGTCGGACACTTGATGATGCGCATGTCAAATACGCCACCACCAAGAAAGAGTTCCTTGCCGTCGTATTCGCCTTCGTGAAGTTTTGATATTACTTAGTGGGGTCTAAAGTGATTGTGCACACCGACCACGCGGCTTTGAGGTATTTGATAAAGAAAAAGGATGCTAAGCCAAAGTTGTTGAGGTGGATTCTACTACTTCAAGAGTTTGACATCGAGATCATTGACAAGAAGGATATAGAGAATGGAGTATGACAAGGAGGTGATTCGGTACACTTGGGATGCGTCCTACTTGTATAGGCAAGGAAAGGATCGACTATTCCGCCGCTGCATTTTGAAACAAGAGTTTCAGGGAATTCTTTTTCATTGCCACGGTTCGAGTTATGGTGGACATCTTGCTACTTTCAAGACTGTCACACGGATTCTACAAGCCAGTTTTTGGTGGCCAACTATGTTTAAGGATGCTCATGAATTCATCTCTAGGTGTGAGGACTGTCAACGTCAAGGCAACATTGCTAAAAGGCAAGAGATGCATCAAAATTTCATCTTGGAGGTTGAGGTGTTCGATATTTGGGGAATAGACTTCATGGGACCTTTCCCTTCTTCTCATGGGAACCTCTTTATTTTGGTTGTTGTTGACTATGTTTCCAAATGGGTAGAGGCGATTTCAAACCCCACTAATGATGCCAAGGTGGTGATTAAGCTGTTCAAGACTATCATCTTTCCAAGGTTTAGAATTCCGAGAGTGGTGATAAGTGATGGGGGAAGCCATTTCATCAACAAGGTTTTTGAGACCCTCATAAATAAATATGGTGTCAAGCATAAAGTGGCTACTCTTTATCATCCTCAAACTTCATGGCAAAAGCCTCCAAAGGATTGGTCTAAGAAACTTGATGATGCTTTATGGGCTTACCGGATTGCATTCAAGACACCGCTAGGAACAACACCATTCAACATGCTTTATGGGAAGGCTTATCATCTTCCGGTTGAACAATCTGGGATACAAAGTTCTTGAACTTTGATCTCAAACCCGCATCCGAGAGACGGTTGATACAATTAGAAAAACAGGATGAGATTCGTCGTGATGCGTATGAGAGCTCCAAGATCTACAAAGAGAAAGCCAAGGCTTTCCATGACAAGAAGATAGTGAGGAGAGAGTTCAAAGAAGGTGATAAGGTATTGATGTTCAATTCTCGGTTGAAGCTCTTCCCGGGAAAGCTGAAATCAAGATGGTCCAGGCCTTTTGAGGTGAAAGTGGTTCGACTTTATGGAGCCATTGTACTTCTAGGTCCTTCGGGAAATGAGTTCACAGTAAAAGCTTACTTAGCTAAATATCGGGACGCGTTTGCGGAGAAGATTCAGCTTTTCGATTCTCAAACCGCATAAAAAGCGGTAGACAACATCGAGCTTGAGACGTTAAACAAGCGCACTTGGGAGGCAATCACATGGTATCCTTATACATAGTTCTTTATTTTTATTTTGTTCAAAGATTTTGGTGTGTCTATGTTGGTTTAGGTCATGGAATAAGAAGAAATGGCTAAGGGATTGAGCAATTGTGCTCTGGAAATGGCCAAGGTCGAGCTCAAAGTCAACCCAAATAAGTCCACAAAAATCACGGACGGATCGAGATTCTGGATTGGGCCGCATTCAACCTTACGGTCGACTAGATTCGATCTACGCCCAAGCCAAGCAAATCCTCTGGAAATGTCCCGCGTCGATCTCATGGTGGAACAGAAATACCCGACGTCCGAGCCGAGAGATCCATGTTCTAGACAATTCCCTGAGTCGACCTCCTGGTCTACCAGAATTGCTCGACATCACGAACGGGAAATACGCTTTCTGGAAAGCGCTCACGATCGAGCTCATGGTCGACCGAAACTGTCTGACGCCGCGTTCTTGGTGCAAGGTTAGTGTCTCATTCCTTCAAAAAATTTTGCAAAATTTTCAAAATCTCATTTCTTCTTCGTCCTCCAAAGCCACGAAATTCTCTCTTTTTCACCATTTTCTCTCCAAAATTTTCTTATTTCACATTTCACAAACTTTCCAAGAATTTCTTCAAGTTTGTTTTGGGTTTTGTGCAATCTCTACAAGTTTTCTTCATCCATTCCTAACCACTACAACTCCAAGGTATGTTTTTCCACTTCTCAATCTCCATTAAAGCTCACATTTAGAAAATTTGGAATGTTAGATTTCTTGAGAATTAGAACTTAATGTTAGGTTGAAAGGCTTTGAATATGTTAGATATTGGTTGGGTTACATAATTAGAGGTTGTTTGAACAAGATTCATGAGCATAAATTGAAAATTGAAGTTTTAGGGTTCTTGAGATGAATAGTAACGAAATTGAAAAATAAATTTTGGGAGGTTTTGGTTGATTTGTGTCTCTATCCATTCCTTTTGATATTCTTAGGCAGGATTTGTTGTACTTCAACACTAGATTTCAATAAGTTTCACCAATTTTCCACATTGCTGCTTAGTGAAATTGTTGACTTCTTGTTGAGTTTTTAGTTGACTAATTTTGTTGACCTTTCCTTCCTTTTAGAATTGCTTGAAATTGATAATGAATTGGTTATTGTTGTGTGTATTTAATGATGTGAGATTGATTTGGATGTTGCCTAGAGTTCACATTAATTCCAATGCTTCAATGATTTGACAATATTTTACAATCTCTAGCAACTGTCTTTGGCCTTATATTTTCTTTGATGCTTTATAGGAACAATGCCACCAAAGACTAAGAAGCAACCATCTCGTACCACCAAAACATCAAAGGGAAAAGAAAAAGCACCAACCTGAGCTTCAAAGTCATCCAAAGGGAAAGAGAAAGAGAGATAACCGGGAGATACATCTAAGAGAGCGGAAAAACATCCCGAGACCGAGCCAGCGGGTTCAAAAAGGAAACAATCGGTTGAACAAGAGGATCCCGAATCATCCGAGCATGAGAATGTTACCTACACCAAGCAAGAGACGGTAGACTATTCAGCTCAAACAACAATCAAGCAACTTCCAACCCATTTCCTCCGTGATGAGACTCTTGACAAGATGGGGATTAAGGCCGTTGTCTATGCCTTGATCAAGAATATGGGCTTAGAGAAGTTTGCAATACTCCAAAACTACGTCTTTCCACGACTGACCGAGAGTTCCTATCCACGGTGGACTTGATCTTTGATAAACCAAAGAATCCAACTCCGGATGAAGGATACTTGCACTTTAAACTACATGGGGATGCTCATCAGATCTCCATCAAAGACATTTGCGAGGTCAATGGTTTTCATCATGGTAAAAGAGTCTGGTTCCCGGATTTTGAGAATGTGGGGGATTATTGGAGCTTGATTGCTACAGGGACAACAACGAACTCCCCCAAGATGTGTTTGATTCATAGCCCGGCTCTCCGAGTTGCTGCGAAATTTCTTGCTAACACACGTTTTGCAAGGAACAAGACCAGAACCATTAAGCCGGTTGAGTTATGTTTGCTCTATAGGGGAGTTGCTCCGTTCTTGGAAAAAGATGATGGGAATCCTATACTTGAGGATTTAATTGATTATAAGGTGAACATGGAATGCATCTTTGCAAAGGAACTTTGTCGGATCCAAGCTTGGGCACGCAAGGCTACTGACTGTAATTGTCGCATATGCGGGATGCTTCCACCATTGTGGAAGTTCATGGTGATTCCTTACGAACGTTACCGATGTGACTCATGAGCTGCTCCAACGGATAGGAGATACTTCACCAACTGCTGGATCTTAGAGAATGCTAACAGCGTGAGAATGTACTCTTACATCAACCGGTCCAAGGAGAAATGCACCTTCTACCTCCCTTGCCCCAAGAAGACATCTCTCATCTCCATAGCCAACATTGAATTTAAGTATGAAGGTCGAGAGAGTACTATGGCAGCTGCACCTTCATTGCCTCAAGCACCTCCTATACCGATGATGGACATGGCCACTTGGACTCTCCCACCCTATTATTTCAAATCCGCCACAGCCCGAGAGAAGGTTTTGCACTCCATTCTAAAATTCCACTAATGTGTGACTAAGATGGCTAAGAAGAAGTTTGATTGGTTTGAGAGAAAGATAAGAGAAGCTCTGGGTTATATCTCTGATAAGAACTATGGTGGAGTTGAGGAGAACGAGAGTGAGGATGATGAGGATGCGACTATGCGGAGCAGAACCAATGATGGATGGGATGAGGTGAATGATGAGGCATATATCGGTCAAACATTTTCCAACCAAGATTAGCCAAGGTACCAATTTCACCACCTTTGAACATATTTTGTTTTTCGTCTTTTTATATTATTTTGCATTTGTCGGTTCCTCTTTCTTGGATTCACTTCCTCACCAAGACGGTGAGAAGTAAGTCCGAGGGAGGAGAAGGATATTTGACTTTGTTTTGAGTTGTTTTGATTTTCCTTTTTCTTGAGTCTTGCATTGCATTTAGAATTTTTTATTTTCAAGTTGTTTTTAAACCACTCATCTAGTTGCATTTACATTCTTAGTTTGGTCTAGAAGCATTTAGATTGCATTTTACTTGCATAGGGAATAATGACGAAATTTTGTTGAGAACTTGGTCAATAGCCTTGATTGGGAACTCATTTGCTGTTTAGACATCTCCTTATTGAGCTTGTATACTTCGTGATTTAAATTCTTAGTCTTGCAATTAGTAAAATTGATGATGCTTGCTAGTTTTGACGCTAATCTCGAATCTATTTGAGGTTAACTGAATCTAATTCTCTCACTTATGGATCTTCAATGCATAGTCATGGTAACCTTATACATATTTGGACTATATTTACCTTAATTTACCATACTTGTTAGTCCAAACAGCCATTTCCCTTAATAAATGGTTTCCCACCTTGAACCTTTGCCTTTCTTTTATGCCCCATTGTGATTTTCTTGAGTGAGGTCTCTTGTTGATAATGCTTTTATGTACAAAATAGTGTAAATATAAAAACGAAAATTGTTGGCTTTCATTTGTTTGCTAGTTAGGGAACCATGGAACTAGCACTAGGTGGATGTTAATTTATTGTTGTTGGGGTTCATTGAGGTTAGCACTTATGAAGAATAAGAGAAAAGAAGGTTTAGAATTCTTGGTTGGGAATAAAAGAATTGGGAATTGGGATGAAAAGGAAAGGGTTAAACCAAAATGGTTGTGTCTAAGGAAGAAAAATTGAAAAAAGGGAAAGAAAAAAAGAGATTAGCACTAGGACTTGGGAAAATAGAGGATGATTAACTCTAAGTATGTATCAAATGATAAGAAAGGATCCTCTAGAAAGAAAAGAAAAAGGGGTAAGAAAAAAAAGGAAAAGATTAAGCCTAGAAAAAGAGAAAATGAAAGAAAAGCCTAGAGGGTTAATTAAATAAATGAAGTAAAGAGCTTGTGTTTAAAGTGATTCCCATTTGTTCTAAAAATATGTGTGCAATGAGTTTGAAATCTCCTTGATTGGTTTTTAAAGTTCCAAAAAAGGTAGTAGATTGCTAGGAATTTGTCTTGGAAATGGGTTAGACTTGAGGATGGTTTTGGGGTAGACTACTTGTTTGATTTAGGTAGAATGGAAGCTAGTTTTTGTATGCATCAATTATTTTTGTCTTAGTATGATTTTGCATAATGATTGGCATTCCTATTTCTTGAGAGTTTGGTCACCAAAAACCATATAGCCTTCTTGCACTCATATCTTTAGTGCTTTATTACCTTTTCTCACCTAGCCAAGTGGTTTTGATTGACTATCCATTAGTGAGACTGCACATCTTTGAGAATAACGAATGTGAAAATTGGTTGATTAGGCTAGTTTGTAGATTTTTGTCAACGCTCGTTGTTTGAAAGAGATTAGATAAGCCTTGAAAAGTTAGAGTTTATTTGGAAATCATGTTTTTGGCTAAATGTGGTCACTATCATTGGTTATTATATGCTAATCTTTGCTATGTTCTTGACATGTTGAGTTCCCACTTTCAAACCTCTTTTTCGGATTGTCAGTTGTTTGCTTGAGGACAAACAAAGGACAAGTCCGGGGGAGTTGATATACCTCATTATTTACTAGTTTTTCATGCATATTTTAGCTCGATTTCATCATCTAGGACTCATGCATTCACACTTTAGTGTAGATTTCCATTCATTTTGCATTTTAGAGTTCTAGATAGATCGAATCCCATATTTTCGGTCTTTTGAGTCTTTTCAGGTGATTTTGGAGCATACTTTGGACTTTGGAGGTCTGGGAATGAAACACTCACTCAAGGAATGGAATTAGATCAAAGAATGGAAGAAAAGGAGACAAAATCCTCTGGAAGCCGCGGCCGTCGACCTCAAGTCGACGTGAAAAGCCCAACCGCGACCGGCCGCAGCCTCTGATCTCGGGAAGTTCTTGGACGTCGACCTCCAGCCCGACTGATCCAAGTCGACGCCAAGTGTCGACCCACATACACAGATTCTATCGCCCCGACAGTTTTTCCTATCGCCCACAGACACCAAAAAGTCACCCGCATCACTTTTTCTCTCGCCCGAGGCTCTTTTCCTCGGTAGTATCCCATGTCCTAGGATGAGCTTGATTGTTTCTCTTTGCATCATTGGCTAATTATCTTGCCTTAGAGTCTATTGCCTTATCATTGAACTCATATCTCTTTAATCAATTGGCTAATTATCTTGCCTTAGAGTCAATTGCCTTACCTTGTTAGTTATTGATTTGTTTGGTCTTTGTTTGCTTTCATTTTAGTTCTTGTTTCAGTTTGAGTAGTTGTAGTTATGAAACCACAATTGATTATTCTAGCTTAAGTTTGGATTGAATGTTTCAAATTTGTTAGCTCTAACTTCTCTGTGGATTCGATACCTCTAAGTGCTACACCGATTGGATATGTTGTAAGGGTTAATTGATATGAATTGAGTGTAAAACTTCTAGTATCACCTTACCATACAACATGTTGAAAGGCGTAGTCCCGATGGGAGTCTTGTAAGTTGTCTGGTAAGCCCATAACACATCGTCGAGCTTCTTAGACCAATCCTTAGATGCCTTTTGAGCTATCTTTCTTAAAATCTCCTTGATTTTTCGGTTCGAAACCTCCACTTGTCCTGAAGTTTGTGGATGATATGGAGTAGTAACCTTGTGTTTCACACCATATTTCCTTAGGATATTTTCAAAGATCTTGTTGATGAAATGGCTTCCTCCATCACTAATTACTATCCTTGGAACCCCAAATCTCGGGAAGATGATCGTCTTGAAGAGTTTAATAATAACCTTAGCATCATTCGTTGGACTAGCGATGGCTTCTACCCATTTTGAGATATAGTCAACAATGACAAGTATATAAGCACTTCCATGTGAAGAAGAAAAAGGTCCCATGAAGTCAATTCCCCACACATCAAATACTTCCACCTCCAAGATAAAATTTTGGGGCATCTCTTGCCGTCTTCCAATGTTACCTTGTCATTTACATTTATCTCACTTGGAAATGAACTCATTAGCATCCTTAAACATACGTGGCCACCAAAATCCTGCTTGAAGAACTCGAGTCACCCATAGTTGTGACAATGGAGTAGAATACCTTGTACTTCGTCTTCAGCCACACACCGGTGGAAAAGCTTGTCTTTACCTTGTTTGTAGACGTATGGCTCATCCCAATAATATTTCATCACTTCTCTATGAAATTTCTTCCTATCATAACCCTTTAGGTCATATGGCTCTCGTCCACAAACCAAGTAAGTGACGAAATCCGTGTATCAAGGGCCTTTCTCATCTGACTTCTCTATCGCATTGTTCTCTTCGACTATCTGATCCCCCTTTAATGCTGCTGTTAGGAACATCACATGCTCTTCCGAAAGTGACTCGTTAATCGGTAGGCCGCATTCAACTCGAAGTCTAGATAAGTGATCAGCGACCCCATTTTTAATCTCCTTCTTGTCAACAATTTCGACATCAAACTCTTGGAGGAGCATAATCCATCTAAGCAATCTTGGTTTGGCATCTTTCTTTTTTACCAAGTATCGAAGAGCGGCATGATCGGTGTGCACTATTACCTTAGATCCAATAAGATAGGACCTGAATTTCTCGAATGTGAAGACTACGGCGACAAAGAAGCATACTTCACATGAAGTTTCTTGTCCTTTCTATGTCCCAAAACTGCTCCGACTGCGTAATCACTAGCATCACACATAATCTCGAAATAAAGTTCTCAATCCGAAGGTTGAACGATAGGTGCACTAACCAAAGCTTCTTTGATACGAAAAAATGACTTATGGCACTCCGCATCAAACTTAAATTCGATCTTTTTTACACAACAGCCGCGTCAAAGATCTTGCCATTTTTGAAAAATCCTTGATAAATCGTCTATAGAACCCGGCTTGACCCAAGAAGCTTCGAATTCCTTTCACATTTGTTGGGGGAACAAGGCTTGTCATTACCTCAATCTTGGCTTTGTCAACTTTGATGCCATCTTTTGAAATTCGATGCCCAAGAAAAATCCCATCATTACCATGAAGTGACATTTTTCCCAATTTAGGACTAAATTTGTTGATTCACATCGTTGTAATATCCTGCACAAATTAGAAAGACAAGAGGCATACGAAGCCCCATAGACCAAGAAATCATCCATGAAGACGTCCATCACATCTTCCACTAAGTCCGCAAAGATAGAAAAGTGGCTGGTGCATTACATAATCCAAATGGCATCCTTCAATAAGTAAAGGTACCATAAGGACACGTCAATGTTGTCTTATCTTGGTCTTGTGGGTGTATGGGGATTTGAAAGAATCCCGAATATCCATCCAAGAAACAATAATAAGAATGATTCGTTAATCGTTCTAACATTTGATCAATGAAAGGCAAAGGGAAATGATCTTTCCTAGTGGCCGAGTTAAGCTTCCTATAGTCAACACACATCCGATGACCGGTGACTACCCTAGAAGGTATGAGTTCATTCTTGTCATTTTTTATTACCGTTACTCCACCTTTTTTATGAACCACATCAATAGGAGATACCCAACTACTATCCAATATAGGATAAATGATTCCCGCATCAAGGAGTTTGAGAATCGTCTTTCAAATTCAGGTTTAACCGTCTTTGGTGTTCTACGGAAGTCATTGATTCATTCGCTAAGTGGATTCTATGCATGCATAAAGATTGAGAGATTCCCCTAATATCATCTAGCGCGTATCCAATTACTTTCCTAAATTTCCTCAATTCATTCAAGAGCATAGAAATTTCATCTCTACTCAACTCATCATTTACTATGACTGGATATTTAGAGTTTTTGCCTAAAAACGCGTACCTTAGCCCTTCCGGTAGTAGTTTGAGCTCCACCTTAGGTGCTTTGAGCTCGCTCCATGGGTCTTCATCGTTGAAGACTTCACCATTTCCTTTAAGCTTTTTACTCATGTCTTTACCTTCACTCAATGCCAAAACTTGGAGTCAAGCATCAAGCATAGGTAAAGATCTCTATGTCTCTCACAAGAGTCAAGCATGTTCTCAAACCCAACACTATCCAAGCTCAAATATCCATGCTCACCTTTTTCGATTGTGAGAGCTACTTCAAGAGAGTCCTCAATTCTCAACTCTTCATTCATCTCACCTTCAAGAAGGTTCGAAGTATCAATTAGGAAGCACTGAGTTTTGAAATTCGGATGATCCAATATCTGCTTGATGTCAAAGTTTAAGATCGTATCTCCAAGTTGCAAACCAATCCTTCCTCTCCTTACATAAATCAATGCTCCAACTGTTGCCAAGAATGGCCTACCAAGAATGATTGGATCAACTGGTTCTTCGTCCATTTCGAGAACTACAAAGTGAGTCGGTATGTCATAATTTCCCACTAGCAAAAGTATATCTTCAATGATTCCAACCGGTATCCTGACTGAGTGATCCACTAAAACCAATGAGATCCAACAATTTATAAACTTCTTTTCTCTTCGTGTTTGGTGCTTCTTCAAAAACTCCCTATACATTCTTGCTTTGAGATCTCCCCAATTAAGGACAGGATTGTAACAAGTCCTTGTTTTGTCTTGCACCCACCATTGGTAAGCTTCCCCAACAAGTGCATCAAGAGCGTAAGACAACTTGTCTTCTTTGGGAATATTGTGAGACTTTAACCAATGTTTCATATTTGTTTCCCAACGTAGATAGTCTTCTGGCCTCTTGCTAGAACCTGAAAAAGTGAGAGATTAAGTTTTGTAATCAACACATCCTTTACCTCCGTGAGTCCTTAATCTGACTTGAGTGGTGTGAGTTTGCCCTCCGTTTGTCACAACTCCATGATGGTAAGGCTTCACATCACGTCTAAGAGGATGGTTGTAGTGGTAAGCTCCCAAGTCTTGCTCATCACGTTCATATTCATGATCATAACTGAAGTTGGATTCAGTTTCATTGCACCATAACTTGGTTTGGCGTTTGTTGGTGTAGTTTTGGTGAAGGTCTGGTGGCTCCGGTTCAAGATCTTCAGCACCAGGTTCTTCTTCATACTCACAATCATAGTAATCCTCATGCCAATGGTCTTCTTCTAGGCTCCAATCAGACTCATCGGAGTATATCTCCTTCTTCTCCATATAATAAGTCATTGAAGATACTTGTACAATTCAAAGACAAACAAAAGAGATAAATCAAAGTCTTGTCAACTAAAGGAATAACAAAATAATAACAAAGGAGAAATAAACAATTTTTTTTAATATATTTTCTTTTCTTTCCAAAATCGAGGAAGCAAACAACATAAGAAAACAGAAACAGAATTCATTTTTTTTTTCTTTTTATAAAATAAAATAGCAAACGACTTTTAAAAATCAAAAAAATAATTTTTTTTGGCTTTTAGGGGTTTTAGACTAACAATAACAAAAAGAATTATATGTTTATGAGTTTTTATGGATTTTATAAAATTGAAACAAAAACAGATGAAAACAAACTTCGTATGGATTTTTTTCGATTTATAATTGAAACAAAAAAAAACAAAATAGAAATAACAAAAAGGCAAAGGAACGAGTAAACCTGAATAGATAGGAGCTTTTGGCTCTGATACCAGATGATATAAGATTGGAATCCACCAAACTTATGTTCACAAGATGATCAAGAGACTTCGAGCTTTAATGCGGAAAATGGGCATTGGTAGAGATGGAGGTGATGAGTTTGTGATTGATTCCACAATCACACATGAATAAGAAGGCTTGATTCCACAAGCAATCTGATCCATAATCAATAGAAGACAAGTGATTCCACAATTAGATTCTAAAGAAAAGAACAAGAACACAAAGATACATTTTGTATAGAAAAATGTAAAGTTTATTGACTCAATGATAATGGTTGCTTACAAATGAGAAAGAAGTGAGCTTATATGGAGCTCGTACAAAGAAAGGGCCAATGGTCATAATGCCAAAATAAGAAAAGAAATACACGAAATCAATTAAGAAGAAGATGTCTTGATGTCCTAGCCGTTGGAGAATATATGGCTCCAATGTGAATGCACCCAAGAAAAGAAAGTTGTAGCATGAGTGGATTCGCCTAATCCTCTAAGTGCTGGTGCATTGTGAACATCTTTGACAGCGTCTAGATACTTTACATGCTCCTCTGGTTGCCAAACATAAGTTTGCAAGCTCTTAAGACAAGTGAATCTCGGACTTGCCTTAATTAGAACCAAACCGAACTATCTTCTATGTTGGAGTGTATATGGAGGATCCGACAGTGGTTTCAGGCGTTCTTGGGCTTGTTGGAACCATAGAAGGCCCACGAACATTCTCCAATTGGTCTGGAGTGGAGGCCATAATTGAGTTGGGCTAGACCGCACAATATCTGACGTTGATGCGATCATGCTCAATGGAGATCCACCATCTTGTAAATTACATAACTTTCAGCTCCGGGCTTCGTTTGGCTTGATTCAACTTCGAGGATCTAGCTGGTTGAGTCAAGAATCCGTAGAAGTTAAATCCATAACTTGGTTCCATATGGATCGCCTGGAACGACTTGATCAATGCTCGTATGTCCTCATGGTTATTGGATGAAGGTTGTTGAAGTCCATCTCTTGTGTCCAGCTCAGCAGCTTGAAAGCTTGATATGTCATTGATAACCGCATCATGTTTCCTCAACAACAAGCACTTACTACGGCATACCTTTTAGAACATCTAGAGCTCTACTTCAGTTACTAGATAAATTCATAAATCCAGCACCAAATATACAAAAAAAATAAATATATAAATAATAATAATTCTTATCTTATACTTTGTATTCTTTTTGTGTTTAGTTCTTTATTCTCTACCATATCATTATGTAGAATTCTTATAGTAATTTAGTAGTTAGGTTAATTCTACCATCTTGTTACTATCCAAATTTTATATTAAAAAGGGAAAAAAAAACTATTAACCTATTGTGACAAAAAAAAAAACCTATTAACCTATAAATTTCCACACAAATTCATTATTCTGAAATTCTTATTTACAAAAATCTAGATTTAAATATGTTGGAACATGTGTAATCTAAAGATAAACTAGTGACATATTATAAAATGATTCTCAGTATTTTCCTTTTTTGGGTCCAAATTCTCAGTATTTAGCTGGTTTTTAGCTCAATTAAAAATTGTTATTCGGTGCTCCACTGAAATATATGGAAGCCCACAAACAAACAAACAAAAATAAAAAGTATATAAAGAGCAAAAAATTATATAAATATCAATTTCTATATATTTCATGTTACTCACTATTCAAATATGAGTGACCAAGTTTCTGTGGCTAGTTATAAAACCACGTATGCCCGTGGACTATAAAACCACCACAAATGATATAATTTTGTAATCCATTTGATTTAAAATAAGGGGAACTGGGTTATATAACCATATTCGTATCAAAATTGGTCAAATGGCCATATATAGAATAGCAAACAAAGTGATATTATCTATATTTCATAATATATACTATTCTATCCCTTTTTAATGTAATTATTAATTTTCTTTCATTTTTTATTTACAAGTACCTTTCTCCTCTATTTTATCCACACTATATCTTTCAATAAAAAAAACTAATTCGAATTTAAAATTTTATTATAAAAACATAGATATTTTTTCTACACGTACTAAAATTTAATTTTTTTTCCAGTTATTCTTACTCACTATGGTGGTTAAAATATCCATCTAATACGTTTGACATCAGAAGTTCGAACGCTCCCCACTATTGTTTTAGAGAGTAATCTTGAGACTATGAATAAGATCTTGTCAATCTAATTGTAAACCAATAAAAAATATTAAATTTTTTTAAAATGACTAAAACTTATTATAAAAACGAATATGTTTTTTGTCAACAATTGGATCGACAATGCCCGATCCGTAATGTAAAGCCCATTTCTTAAAATTTCTTTTTAATCTACCAATTGTAATGTTGTTGTAGGGATAGATCGAACCCCTGATGACGATTTATTAGTTTGATCATAATAACTATTATAGTAAGAAGAACTCTGAAAAAAACAAATATGTTTTTTTTGTTAAAGGATTTAAAAACAAATATATTATTAAATAATTTTATGTAGAATACATTATTGTGTTTCATTCTATATTTTCTTATTAACATCAATTATACATAATTTTTGAAAAATCTCATCAAACTAAATCTTTTTCTTTCCCCTACCTCTTCTTCAACACTCTCCTTCTCCTCTTCCTCTTCCTCTTCCTCCTCCTTCTCATCTTCAATCTCATCCTTCTCTTATTCCTCCTTTTCCTCTTCTTCTTGCTTCTCCTTTTTTATCTCTATCCTTATCCTCCCATTTCTCATTTTCTTTATTTTCTCCTTCTCCTCATGTATATCATATACTTAAATAATTCTTATTATTCTATACCGTCTATTTTATATCATATAGTTGGTCTATATCGTATATTATAACAGTATTGTATATCATGTTGATTTATACATTTATTCAACACCAATTAGACATGTCAACAAAAGAGGAAGAATAAAATTTTCAACCGAATTGCAATTATGCTAGTACCTTCAAATAATTATTAGTATGCTATATTCTTAGTTATTGAACCCAAAATAATTTTTCCACAAATTCGCACTTAAAATAATAGATTCAGTCAAATAAAAATTAATAATAGTACAATATAAGGTTGCAGCTTTTTTTTCGTAAAGTTCAACTCAAAAAAATATAAAAATACTTAATCACACGTAAAACTTATAATCAGCTCCGGACATAAAAACTAAAATCCAAAAAATTGATTCAAACTGAACTGAAAATCTGAATGCCAAAAGTTATTAAGAATTATGAATCGGTTAGAAAAAAAAAAGAAAAAAAAAAAAAAAAAAAAAAAAAAAAAAAAAAAAAAAAAAAAAAAAA
>WJSH01005562.1:58376-72484 GCA_009757365.2 Lepidium campestre
TTCAGCTGTTTACTGACATTATCTTCTTCGACATTATGATTATAATAATGAAAGTTAGGTTAATTAAATTTTAAGTAAGTAACTTTCCGTGCGAAGATAAAATTTTTTATTTAATTATTTTAAAATTTATTTTATTTTATATATTAATAATATATCTTTTAATAATTGATATGAGATTAAAACACCAAAAAATAAAATTTAATATATGAAAAATAAATTTTTATAAACCAAAATTTTTAAGACATAAAATAAAATAATATCATGTATATGAAAATAATATATAGATAATTCCTTTCATTGATTTTGCATTTAACAAATAATATTATATATATGACTATGCTTTTGAAACTTTTTTCTATGTAGTAAAATATTATTGGTATAATATTTTGGCAATAGATATGATAAATATTTGACATTGACTTTTTTTCATTAACATGTGAATTCTAACATTTAGAAGAAAATAAAAAACATAATTCAAATCTTTTTAAAAAGTTAGTATTGATTTTATTTTTATAAACATATGAATGTAACGCAAAAACATAAACAAATGTTGTTGATAAAAAAACCATAAACAAATGTTTGACTATTTTGTATTCCCTCTGTTTTTTATTAGCAGATGTTTTAGAGTTTTTACACATATTAAGAAACTTTTTAAAATGTCATATTTAACTTTATTTATTGTTGGGATATACAAATACAAATATTAATTACTAATAAAATTATAGGATTAAATGAGGATAAAACAAGAAATTTTTAGTCAAATATGCATTGAAAATTGCAAACATCAACTTTTTAAAAACAAATTTTTTTCCAGAACATCAGTCATCAGCTAATAAAAAACATAAGGAGTATATATTTTTTTAACCATTAATGTAGAGTTTCTCTTCTACATTATTAGTTTCATGTTATTTGAAAAAAAATTTAAAATTTCGACAAAGCAATTTTCTAAAAAAAGCATAAAATTTCACTTCTACACACAAGTTTATACTAACCTATTTATTGACCAAAATCATCTCAATTGATTAAAATGATCTTTCATAATTTGCATCTTAATTTTATAGTGATCTAAAGCTGAGTTTATTTCTCTAGGTAAAATAAATGGATTAAGTAAATTCTTAACGGTCGAAATTACAAAACGAAACAAAAATAAACGAAATATTGGGTGAAAAAAGAAAAACAGCAAATTAAGAGATATTTGTGGTGAAGGAGAAATTTATGATGGATTGAGAATTATTTATGTTTCTTGTATATAATGTTCAATTATGAATATGAATTATTAAAAATTATTTTAATTATTAAAAAATTAAAAAATTATGATAACTATGAAATATATGTAATTATTTTTAACTCATTAAAAACTAAATAAATGAAAATAGTAGAAACTCAAAACAAACAAAAAATAAATATTTTCTTATCTAATTTTTGGATAATTTTTAAACTTAAGAGATTTAAAAAAAAAAAACACTTCTCCAATAATAACATTCATTTAAATTTACCATTAAACTCTTTTATTTTAAAAATATCATGTATAATCTTTAAATAAATTTAAAGTATTTATTGAATATATTCATGAATAACTTTTTTTACTAAGCTCTTTGTCGACCAAAAGCATCTTTATTGATTTGAATAATCTTCATAGTCTCATAATTTTCACCCTGATTTTGTAGCGATCTAATACTTGATTGATTTTTCTTATGAAAACAAATAGAATAGGTAAGTTTTTCACGGTCAACGCGGTAAAAGAAAGAAAAATAAACAAAGTACTCTGTAACGAAAGAAAAACTACAAATTTAATGAATTTTTGTGGTGAATGAGAGTTTATGATGATTTGAGAATTAATTATGTTAGTTTTATATAGAAAATGATATAATATTCAAATAGAAATATGATTTATTGAAGATTATGATAAGTATGAAATATTTGTAATTATCTTTTTCTCATTAAAATTTAAAATAGTATTAAATCAAAACAACTGTTTTATTAACTAATTTTTAGATAATTTTAAAATTTAAAAGAAAATTATATCTCTTTAAGAAAAATAAATCAAATAAAAAATATTAAATTTAATTACAAATTTATTTCATGTAAATTTAAAATTCCTATTTTGTATGTGTTTTATCTAATTATCTATATTATAAAAAATAAGAAATTATTTAAATATAAAAGTAAACTAAATTTTAATATTAAGGGCAACTTTGTAATCAATCATGCTAAAATTCAATGTGGTGTTGACACATAAATTTTTTTTATGTATTTTATCTAATTATCTATATTATAAAAAATAATAAATTATTTAAATATAAAAGTAAACTAAATTTTAATATTAATGCAAACTTTGTAATCAAGCATGCTAAAATTGAACGTAATGTTGACACATAAGATTTTTAAAAACAATTACTCCTCTAATAATATATAAGATTTTCAAATAATTTTAAAATTTAATAGAACATTATATCTTCTTAAAAATAAAAAGATGTCAAAATAAAAAATATTAAATTTATTTATGAATTTATTTCATATAAATGTAAAATTCATATTTTATATGTATTTTATCTAACTATCTATATTATAAAAAATAAAATTATTTATATTTTAATATTAAAGATAACTTTGTAATTAACCATTCTAAAATTGAATGTGGTGTTGATACATAATATTTTTTATGTATTTTATTTTATTATCTATATTATAAAAATAAAAAATTATTTAAATATAAAAGTAAATTAAATTTTAATATTAAAGGTAACTTTGTAATCAATCATGCTAAAATTAAATGTGGTGTTAACACATAAGATTTTTTTTTAATTATTTATCCAATAATATATAAGATTTATCGAGACCATTATATAATTTAATATTAAAGCAAATGTATGTATTACACGTGGTATTGATAACCAACAGAATTCGTTTCCTGTGGATTTAGATCAGAATTTGACCAACTTACTCACAACTATTATTTATTACCTTCTTTTTCCTTTTTTTTTTCCTTTTTGTCAAACACCTTTTTTTTCTTCAAGTGTAGCAATTTATAAGCAAAATAATAATAATATACAAGTATACAACTAGAGATTAAAAAATATTTAATTATAAATAAATAAATAAAACCAAGCTGCTGAAGAGAGTAGTATAAGAAGAACCAACTAGAGACTCTTCACATTACTCACATTTCACTTTTCATTCTCTTATTCATTCTCATTACTCAAATTTTTCTTTTTGATTACGTAACCTATTTTCAGTGACGATCTTCACCAGTGACTTTTCCAGGTAATTATTATAAATTAAGTTCATAATTTTTGTTTATAATTTCAGAGGTAATGACATGCTGAAAAAATAATAATTTCAAAATGAAAGAAAAAATAATATATTGTACTTGGATTCTGTAAAATTTCTGGATTTTGTTTTTTATATAGCGAATATAAAATAAATTTTAAGAATATAAATAAATAAAATATATAGTAAAAGTTCCGACAATTTTCACTGATTGTGTAACTTTTTGTTGATTGATTGGTAAGAGGGAATTGAGGCTTTTTAATTTTAAAGAGAATATGCTTTGAGAGATTCGTTAATAATCACATTTGCTTTTGGATAAGATTAAAAATTAGCAATGTCGTAAAAAGTTGATTTTAAAATGTTAACTTTTCACCCAATTGTTTTTAAGGATTTTGATCCATAAATACTTCGACAGATGTTTTTAATCAATATATTATCTTGTAGTAAATAATTAATATATAATATTTCTAAACTATTCACTAACAAAAATGTTAGCCGATAGATGCACCATATTACGTAATTATTTTCACAAAAACAAATTTCTAATATAATAATTTTTCAATGTATTTGTTACTTTACGTTCCATAAAATACAAAAACTTATTTTTGTTAAAACCAAGAAAAATATATGCTGTAATACTTTTTTTTTTTTTTGCCTATTATGAGTTTCCATAAATCTTCTTTTGTTGATCAATACTTAAATCATTTATCGTTTTGATGCATGAAATATAGTAACGATTAATTATCAAACTATCATTATAATTTATTATTGATACTAGATAATATTAATAAATAATAATAGTAACATTATGGAAAGTGATCCACATTCCGATTTCCAAAAATGTCAGTTCTCTTTTGGAGACTATAAATATGCTTGCCCACGGTTTTTCTGGGTTTGGAGTCCAAAAACGTAAAATCAAATCAATTAGAGATAAATTAAATTTAGTAAAATATTTAATTATAATTAATCCCATTCGCCAAGATTTCATCTTTATTCTCAACATCAGGTTTCATTTTTCTTCTGGCTGGATTAGCTCACTTTATAATTTTTATAATTTAATTATTTTTCTTTATTTTTAGTTTATTAAATTTCATTGTAACGCTCATCAGAGAATATATCTTTATTGATTTGATCAGAGTATAAATAAAATAAAATATTGGGTTCATAATTTTCCGATTTTTATTATTTTTATAACGATTTCTTGTCCTTTTCATCATTTTTAAGATTTACTTGTCAGAAAATAAAAAACCAACAGTGTCTTAATATTCATTCTGCTTCTCTTCTTTTCATTTTTAGAGGAATAGTTTTTCGCAGAGAATATATTGTTTAAATATTTAATGTTGGAAATTAAAAATAAATATTTTTACTTTTAAAAGTTAAGATAACTTTTAATATGATTGTATTAAAGAAAATAAAGCGAGAAAAATGTGACACTTGCTATGAGTCTAAATCAATTTTATTTTATTTTTTAACTTTTTTTCTTTCTAAAAAACTATTAATAATTGAAACTCTACTTTTCTTGAGTTTTTGTTATATAAGTCATAATCAGTTTCTCCTTATATTAAGACAGCATTGAATTCAGCATCTCTCCATTATCTTGTTACATTTCTTGATTATCTTCATCTTCTTACTCTGCAGCTTCAAGAGCTTTTGACTGTTTTTGAAACAAAATGGCAAACGCGGAACGTGTACTAACGCGCGTCCATAGCCAGCGAGAGCGTTTAGATGAAACGCTAGTTGCTCAAAGAAATGAAGTCATTACTTTTCTCTCAAGGTATATAACAAGCAACAACAACACTTCAATCTAAACTTGTTTTGCCAGATTACACAAAACAAAAGAAACCCTAAATAATCTGTTTTGTTGTTCTATTTTTAGGGTTGAAGCTAAAGGGAAAGGTATTTTACAACATCACCAAATCATTGCTGAGTTTGAAGCAATGCCTGAAGAAACACAGAAAAAGCTTCATGGTGGAGCTTTCTTTGAAGTCCTCAGAACAACTCAGGAAGCAATTGTGTTACCACCTTGGGTTGCTTTAGCTATAAGGCCAAGACCTGGAGTTTGGGAATACATAAGAGTAAACCTCCATGATCTTGTTATTGAGGAGCTTCAAGTTTCTGAGTATCTTCACTTCAAGGAAGAGCTCGTCGATGGAAGGTACGTTTTTTTGTTTTGTTTTTGACTTCATCTTAAGTTCTTCTCTCTTTGTTGTCATTTTACTTAACCAATGTCTTATGACTTAAAATCTCAGTAATAATGGCAACTTCACTCTTGAGCTTGATTTTGGGCCATTCAACGCTGCATTCCCTCGTCCAACGCTATCTAAATACATTGGAAATGGTGTTGAGTTCCTCAATCGCCATCTCTCAGCTAAGCTTTTCCACGACAAGGAGAGCTTGCATCCTCTGCTTAAGTTCCTCCGTGTCCATAGCCATGAGGGCAAGGTTTGATCATAGCCTACTATCATCTTCATTTGTTGTCTTATCTGAATAAAAAAATGTAATCGCTCTGTTTGTCATCTGTGTAGACTCTGATGCTTAACGATAGGATCCAGAACCTAAACACACTGCAACACAATCTGAGGAAAGCAGAAGAGTATCTTATGGAGCTAAAGCCTGATACACTTTACTCGGAGTTTGAGCACAAGTTCCAGGAGATTGGACTGGAGAGAGGTTGGGGAGACACTGTGGTTCGTGTCCTTGACATGATCCGTCTTCTTCTTGACCTTCTCGAGGCACCTGACCCTTGCACTCTTGAGAACTTCCTTGGAAGAATCCCAATGGTTTTCAACGTCGTGATCCTCTCTCCACATGGTTACTTTGCTCAGGACAATGTTCTTGGCTACCCTGACACTGGTGGTCAGGTCAGTACTAATGAAACACTTTGAAGAGTTCATTCTTCTTTCGTAATTCCTTAATTGAGCATCAAAACATGTATAAATCTTTCAGGTTGTTTACATTCTTGATCAAGTTCGTGCTCTCGAAACAGAAATGCTCCAACGCATCAAACAACAAGGACTCAATATCACTCCAAGAATCCTCATTGTAAAGCTTCAGTTTATTCTGCTCCAATGATTCTTCTTCTGTGTATGCGTTGATATCTGAAACTCTTTCTCTTATGTTTTTACAGATCACTCGTCTGCTTCCTGATGCTGTAGGAACCACATGTGGTCAGCGTCTAGAGAAAGTGTATGGATCTCAATATTGTGATATCCTTCGTGTACCTTTCAGAACAGAAAAAGGTATTGTTCGCAAATGGATCTCAAGGTTCGAGGTCTGGCCATATCTAGAGACTTACACTGAGGTACAAATCATATTTTCTCTTCCTGCAAAACCTGGCTCTTGTTCACCTTTATTTGACTCAAATATGAATGCTCTTTGCTTTTTACAGGATGTTGCAACTGAGATCTCCAAAGAGTTGCAGGGGAAGCCTGACCTTATCATTGGAAATTACAGTGATGGTAACCTTGTTGCCTCATTATTGGCACATAAACTTGGTGTCACTCAGGTTTGTCTCTAGTTTCTATTTATAGTCATTGAGATATGTTTGTCTAACTCCAAGGCTAAGAATCTTTTGGTAAATTATTGTACAGTGCACCATTGCTCATGCTCTAGAGAAGACAAAGTACCCGGATTCTGATATCTACTGGAAGAAGCTCGACGAGAAGTATCACTTCTCTTGCCAATTCACAGCTGATCTTATCGCCATGAACCACACAGATTTCATCATCACAAGTACTTTCCAAGAAATTGCTGGAAGGTAAAGAGAAAAGACTCAAGTCTCAAGAAAAAAAGAATTGTCTATATAACTTCCATAGGTTTGAGTTAAACTAACTTCTGTTCTTTATTCTTTTGCAGTAAGGACACTGTTGGTCAGTACGAAAGCCACACAGCTTTCACACTTCCCTCGCTGTACCGTGTGGTTCACGGTATTGATGTGTTTGATCCCAAGTTCAACATTGTTTCTCCGGGTGCGGATATGAACATCTACTTCCCTTACACTGAGGAGAACCGCAGATTAACTGCATTCCATCAAGAGATTGAGGAGCTCCTTTACAGTGATGTTGAGAACGAAGAGCATCTGTAAGTTTTTTAAATGACTCTTGTGTTGATTTCATAATTTGTTTGATGGTCATGAAACAGAAATTTAACCTTTCTGCATAAACAGATGTGTGCTCAAGGACAAGAAGAAGCCAATCCTCTTCACCATGGCTAGGCTTGATCGTGTAAAAAACTTGTCAGGTCTCGTGGAGTGGTATGGGAAGAACACTCGCTTGCGCGAACTGGTTAACTTGGTAGTTGTGGGTGGAGACAGGAGAAAAGAGTCGCAAGACAATGAAGAGAAGGCCGAGATGAAGAAAATGTATGATCTGATTGAGGAATACAAACTCAATGGCCAATTCAGATGGATCTCTTCACAGATGAACAGAGTCAGAAACGGTGAGCTGTACCGTTACATCTGTGACACTAAAGGTGCATTTGTGCAGCCTGCTTTGTATGAAGCTTTTGGGTTGACTGTTGTTGAGGCTATGACCTGTGGTTTACCAACTTTTGCGACTTGTAATGGTGGTCCTGCTGAGATCATTGTACATGGCAAATCTGGTTTCCACATTGATCCATACCATGGTGATCAAGCGGCCGAGACACTTGCTGATTTCTTCACCAAGTGTAAGCAAGACCCATCTCACTGGGACCAAATCTCCTTGGGAGGTCTTCAAAGGATTGAGGAGAAGTAAGTATATACTTCACTTACTGTCTTGTAGATTTTTTATAAAAGGTTTGGAAAATTTTCCAACAATTTTCTGGTTGGTTTTGTAGATATACTTGGCAAATCTACTCACAGAGGCTCTTGACATTGACTGGTGTCTATGGCTTCTGGAAACAAGTCTCGAACCTTGACCGTCTCGAGAGCAGACGGTACCTTGAGATGTTCTATGCACTTAAGTACCGTCGATTGGTACGCACTTGAATTCAATGACTCTTATTGTGTATGCAACTTTTGTGTTGTCTGTATTGCAGTGTTTCACTCTTATTTATATGTCTTGCAGGCTCAAGCTGTTCCTCTTGCTCAGGAAGAGTGAAACACAAGTTTGAAAGAAGAGCTTTTCGACATTTTCTATATAAATAATAAAGATGTCGATAGCTTCTTAGTTACTCCATTGTTCTGTTTATTTTTTTCTTTCTGATCTGCCTTTAGTGCTTTTGAACTCATGATGTTGAGAGAGCTTTCCTTCTAATTGCAATAAAAGTCTGATTTTTTCTATCTTCAACTGATTAAACGTATTTAATTCTACTGGACTCACAAGATTATACGCTTTACATTTAGAGATTAAGAAGAAACACTTGTCTTCTTCGGTAGATATAGAGAGCTCAGTTTTCGACATTAAACTCTGGTTCATGCAAAAAACTTTGTCCTCCACATGCATTGATTACTCTTTGATATTTTGTTCCCACATCAGTTTTAGTTTAGGTGTCAAGACATTGGCACAGCTTATAAGAGTCAGCTTAGACTCGCATTGACACTGAGGACATTTCGGTGTACCTCGAATAGCCTTATATCTATGCAGAATTGATGACCACATAAATTAAGCAACAGAAAACATCTGCTCAGCTTCGAAATCATTATCGTAACAGATGCTTTAAGTACTCGCAGGCATATGTATTCTGATTTCAGAAACTATTGTTTCTATTGCAAATCTATAAGTAAGCTAATCTAATTTCTAGTCTCCAGAATAAGGTTACTAGATGTCAATTGTTATCTGATGTGTTGCACATCATTCATAGGTGCAGATCTCCTAATAACCTAATTAACATCCAAGCCAAAACATTAATTATGAGATTGAAGCAAAGATACATAAACCCTACTAGCCAAGAAAACTTACCAAGTCAAAACATGATAATGATAGCAGTAGATGGAGATATGATTGATCCCAAACTCCACAGCATCGGTGATCCCGTGTTGCATTGCCGTAAGATCAGCCTCCAAAACTGTAGCATTACCAAAACAAATAGTTCCTCTGAACACCTGAAAATTACAAAATGGGTCAACAAATGTAGTATATACCAGCATGCACTTTCAAGTTCCTGACCTTCTTTCTTATGATGTGAAGCAACTTTCGTTTTCATCTCGGCCTCAATAACAAGACCAACGCAGCCGCTTTGAGATACCCAAAAGATCAAATAAAATTTCTATATATTATGCAATATACTGTTCTGATCATTTGTATTTAAACAATATATATATTCTACTACTACCTACAGAAGATGTACACAAGGGGTGTTACGCTTCCTCCTACTTACAAGACTGCGAATCCGAAGTTCTTCTGTATTCAACTATTTTTACTTTTACCTACTCTTTTATGTATCCTTCCGTGCGTAGTAAAATTAATTTTTACTTTGCCAATCAGAGAAAGGGCATGAGAACAACGTGGCTTTTCTTATAGTTTGCCTTCTTCTTTCATTTATATTTCTGCATTTTGCTTTCTGAAGGACGTTTTGGATAAAGAATGAGTGCCAGCGCTAAAGAGACCACAAGACCACAACCGAACGCCATAAAATGGATTCCTCACCTATAACCCGAGTTCCCCAGTTTGGATCGCAGGGAGCCGCCTGTTACAGCCTTTTAGTGGAGTGGTTGGGCGCAACCCGGTTGTAGTACAAACCTTGTTTCCATTGTTCCTGCTCCCAACCCGATTGGAACATTCAGATTTCGTTGGCTTCTTTTACGAGCCCCTGCGAAGGCCAACAACAAAAGTGTTTGAGTATGAGTGAGCACAGTTATCTTATGTATGAAGAGAGATAGAAAACTCGTATTAGTAGGTGGAAAAGGGGATTACAAAGGGACTGAGGTCCATGTTACAAGTGACCGAGGTCGAATATAGACAAAGCTCTCTAGCCAAGTTCTAGGTTTAAAAAGTCATTCCCTTTTCGTGGAGCCCGTCCTCCCTTTTATAGTCAAGCGACCCATGGTGATTAGGTTAAAAAATGGTCGGTTTACTTTCCACGTAAGCGGTGTGATCCTTACTCCACACCAAGCTAGTCTGTTGCAGAACCGACAATTGCTCCGTACCTTTTGTCTGCTAGGAGGTGGTGTTAGACAGCGCCGAGTATGTGGTCTGAGTATATTAAATGCAAGACCGTACCTGTAGAGCTTAATGGACCACGTTGAGGCCTATTAAGCCGATGTTGACCTCGTAACCGGGGTCGAATCCAAGTCGATCTTGGGTCACAGTAAATCCTAGTGGGCCTATCGTTGAGGCCCACCTCCAACAATAGCCCCCAATTCAGCGCCGAGGTAACGAGTAGTCGAACGTCTTAATGAAATTTCGTAGCGCATGGATTTACTACATGCACCACGTGTCACCTCCTCATTGTTTGATGGGATGTGCTTAGGGTTAGGCTGATAGGTGCAATAATGACAATTCTTCGGTTCCCGTGTCCGTTGACTATAAATGGGTTGCCTTTCGCATTTTTGGCTCATTTCTGCGAACATGTATTTTCTTCTCTCCTTGCTTTCTTTCAGTTTTCTACGTCAGTTGCCAAGGTGCTTTCGATTCTCCGTTTGGCGACGCCCCCTTTTCTCCGGACATGCCAAGGTCGAGGTCAAGGTCGGTGTCGAAAACTTTGATGGACGTCTTGAGGTCGGCTTCTGCCGAGGTGAGTATTCCACGACGTCGGCTTTCTGATGATTCGCTTGTTGAATGTGTTGGACCTTCTAATTGTTCGACTGAGCCGGGGTTGGGAGGTGCTGAGCAGGATAACCTTCAAGACGATCATCCCGCCCCTTTGCGAGATACTAGAGTTTGAATTGTTGATCCTGAAGGGAGTGACAAGGATGACGATTCCGGGTCTGATCGGGAGGTCGACAATCTTGCCGAAGATGAGATAGATGGGCTTAACATTTGGTTGAGGTCGTTGAAGGTGTTGTGGTTTCTCTGCAGAACATGGTCACGAGGTGTGGTATTACTGCTCCTGTTACTATTCAGGTACATGGACGTCGACTGCGGCCATGGCATGCTCATGATGGTTATGTGTGTTTGTATGAATGGCACTTCATTGACGCCGGCATGCGGTTTCCTCTTCCCAAGTGTTTATGAACTACTGCACACGTCGGAAGCTCGCCTTCGCCCAAATATCTCCTGCCACGATTAAGAATCTAATGGCTACCATTATTC
Source organism: Lepidium campestre (assembly GCA_009757365.2). Classification (NCBI taxonomy): domain Eukaryota; kingdom Viridiplantae; phylum Streptophyta; class Magnoliopsida; order Brassicales; family Brassicaceae; genus Lepidium; species Lepidium campestre. The sequence goes on from WJSH01005562.1 coordinate 69,818, forward strand.
TTGGTGCGTAGTGTGTTGTCAACGTTACGGCCCGCTTCTTTGAGGACTTGTGGTAGTTCAACACGATGTCGAATATCGATGATACATTTTATGTCCGTGCGAAGCTTGGCTTCGCCATTACCAACGACTTTCTGAATAAAATCAACCATTGGCGGAGTCGCCATTTTTACGTGAAAATTGACGGTGCCTCAGTTATAAATTCTCGACATTGGTACCAGACTGTTTGGAACCATACTCCTGGTAGAGTACTCGCCGCTACTGTCAGGTTGGCGACGTTGTCCTTTATTTTGACTTGTTTTTCTTTGTTTGTGCAGAGCGTCATCCTCCTCCTTTCTTTGCTTACCCTGAGAATTTTTACGACGACGTCAAGGCAATTTTGGTGTTTGGAACTCGTCGGTTCCCTGCGGTTCACTCGGAAAATGTAAGGCATTCATTGGTTTGTGTTGAAGCAGGTACGTTGACATGATTTATTTATTTATTTATTTTATTTTTTTACCACAGACCTCGTCGTGCAGCGTACATGAGAAGGATGGCGAGGTGTGTGACACAGTATCCGGATTATTCTGCGGATTTTGTAGAAAAGTAGACGATCTATTCGATGGAAGATGTTGAGCGTGCTTTTCAAGAGAATCCAGAAAACATGGAGGCAGATACCGGTGTTGAGCATCTTGAGGAAGATGACGAGATGCAAAATCTTGAGGAAGATGCCGAGGTTGAGTAGGAAGAAACCGAGTTGGAGACTAGAGAGTTGTTGGAAGCTGTTGGCCGTCAAGGAGATGATCAAGGTGATTTTCGTACGACGGGCCTTGATGTTCCTGAGGCGGAGATGTGCGGCGAGCTGTGGAGATCGAGACCGAGGTGCTGAGGTCGGCTGACGCTGCTTCTGGTTCGCGGAGGAGGAAGGGAGAAGGGGGTGCCAAGGCCAGTCAAAGAAAGAAATCTCGGTCTGTGAAGCCGAACTTCTCATTCACCTTCAAGTACCATGGTGCGGAGCCACTTCATCAAAACCCCAAAGCTTGTGTGGAGTTGTCGTACGATATTCGCCACACGCTTTGCGGGGCATCGAGGTTGAGAAGTTGGACGATAGCGAGGTGTTTGTTGATCTGGCTACTAATCTCGCAAGTTTACGTTTGTCTTTTGTTTAGTTGTGCTCGGGTCGAGGTATTGACATCGTAGTTTGTACGCATGCTTTTGGTCATTTGAATCTCTTGGCGGAGAAGGTTCACAAGCGCAAGGCGGAGTGCACGAACGCTGAACAGTTGGCGACTTGGCGTGCGACCTCGCTCAATACAAACAGCGGTCGTGTCATCTTGAAGCAGAGTTGATGAAGTTGGCGGCCGAGCTAGGACAAGAGAAAATTAAGTATGTTGACTTGTCTCAGCGTCTTGCCGATGTTGAGGCTGGCATCGAGGTTGAGTGTGAGCAGGTCTTGACATGTATCGGTGCGGTTGAGGTCAGTTGGGTCGAGATGAAAGAGAGAATCTCGGCTGAGAGGACAAGATATCACCGAGAAGTCGAAGAGTACGCGGCCAAGTTGTTGTGGGTACGCCGACATCTTGGCTGTGTGGCAGTCGTGGACACACCTCGTCTCCTTGGTGCTCAAGCTAGAGGTACTTTCACAGTGTTGGAGTATTTGAAGTCGACCGAGGCCGACGTGCATAAGAGGATCCTCGCAAACTTCGTGGAGATGAGACCAAGTTTAAGCAGCATGTGGACGTTGTCATTATTCCCAAACTTGGGATAGAGATCTTGAACCACTGCCGGTGTGGCATGACCAGATTGGGATGAAGCATCCGAGATGGCGAGGAATCGAGGAGCTTTTGACCTGAGCACTAAGGCTCCATGTGGCACCGTCGATGAGGCTGGCGAGCGCCGAGGTGATGATGTCGGCGATCAGGTCATGGGCGATGTGAAAGATTACGAGGGAGACGAGGAGGGAGAGAGACGTCTAACTGACCGCGAGGAAGAGACTGTGGTGTAGATCTGTTGTTGTTTTATTTGTATCGCTTTTTAAGACAAGGGAGGATGTGTTGGACGATGTTTTGTTCTCCTCCCTTATATGTTTTGTTCAACTCTAGAATATAGCTCTAATACCAAATGATGTGATTCTCCTAAGATCGGCATTCTAGAGTTGAGACGAGTTGATAGGCCTTGCTAATGAACTGTTTAGTTCGATGTGAAGGGAACCATGAAGACTCGATAACAAGGTTAATGGAGTTGATGTGAACTATCAAGAGTTGCGGAAGGACTCTTGATCTTTGGGCTCGAAATCGATTTGGATATGACACACCAAAATATATCTGAGAGGTGGTGGAATCGATGTGAACTATCAAGAGTGGTGAAAGGACTCTTGATCTTCAAGCTTGAAGTCTCTCAGAATATGACACACGAGAGAGATATTCAAGTTGGCTAGATATTACACACTAGCCAAGAATAATAGATATTAAACACCATTGTTGGTTTCCAAAAATTCAAATTCAAGTTATTATTTCTCAAAAAGATTACATGAAATTTATAGCCAAAACTAGTCTTTAATTGGTCTTGGAAACAAACAAGGCATTTAATTGTCTTGGAACTAGTCTAAGACTAAAAGGGAATAAACACTTTGAGTAGAAAGAAGGCCCCTTAGTCTTCATGTGCCTTTTTTTTTTTTTTTTTTTTTCACAT
>WJSH01005562.1:72570-112741 GCA_009757365.2 Lepidium campestre
GTGGGCATGGGACCTTAATCAACAAATGGGTATTTTGAATGTGATCCATTTTCATTTGGAAGGGAAAAAAGTACAAAATGAACCACATGCTCATTTGTCAATTTCTTTGCGTGAGGACACATTTTGAGTCCAAGCTTGTTTTAGAAACTATCCTCAGCTACAAGCTCTCCTTGGCTACATGCTTCCCATCCTTAGTGCTATCTATTCTTATAGCAGTGCCTCTGTCCTGGCGTGACGGGACTTTGTTGACGGAGTTCGGCTTATGTTGCGGCTAGAGCCTCCATCTGCTCGTCAGCGCATCTCGTTGCATCGTCTATGCGTGCCATCATGGTGTTTAGCAGGTTGGGGATGTCTAGGGATTCGTCTTCTGTCGCATGACTTGGATCTCCTATGGTGGCTTCGTCCACGCTTGCTTCAAGCCGTGGTCTTTATTTCACGGGGTTCATCTCCGTCTGGTGATTCCGTGGTGTCACAGGTGATGCTTTTAGAGCGGTCGGTGTGAGTGGCGGCAACTTCGTCGTCGGGGTGGTTTGGTTTGCTTCCGACGACGTCGAGTTTGTCATCCTTTTCCGATATGTGTGTAGAAATCTTCTTTTCCCCTTCCTTCTAGCGCCAATTGTTTAAGTATGAGCGAGCACAATTATCTTATGTATGAAGAGAGATAGAAGATTCATATTAATAGGTGGAATAATCTTGGAATTGATCCCAGGGATCTGGAATTCGACAGGAAAACAAACACTTAGTATCTGGTTTAGAGCCACGCTATTGTACATTCCATGCATAAAAATCGTATAACTAGAATATCAACATACACATACCCAACTCTCAACACTAAAATGCTTAACAAATATATATACCTCTGAAACAAGGCAAATACGAGTCCTGAAATGATATTGCTTTGATGGTAGCCCAAATCTATAGCAATCTCGTCAGGCATCCATGATCTGAATAGCTATTCTTCCACAAGCACAACAAATGTCGCAGCTGTAAATCCCCTAACTAACAGTAGATGCAGTTGCAGGAATCCCTTAAGCCACTTCATTTCAACAAATGTATGTGGAAGATATGGTGGCTGAGGGAAAATTGTTGCTCTTAATATTGCATTTATGAACTGTATTAATAAAACGACTGTGATGCCTGCCAAGGCCTTCAAAAACTCTTGAATCAGCAATGAAATAAACTATCAGTATAATGTCTACTGTTTTAATAGCATAAATATAGCGAAGTGAAGAGAAATAAGAACAATGTAGAGTTAATATAAGAATATAACAACCACACCATATCTTTTCCTTTCGCTGAAAACAAATATGCTTTTGCTGTTTAAAAATTGTCGACCAAGATCATAGTTGAAGCAAATTGGGATTTGTATTATTTATATTCTCGGACTTATATGAGAAACTAATGCTAATGCGCTAATGAAGAAGCCAAAAGGCAGGACCACGTTTATAATAAGTATATATGGTCAAAATTCAAGAAGCCTATGCAAGAAAAATCAAACTATTTAAATCTCGATGTTACGTTTGAAGTTTGATATGCATCGTTATTAACTAGATTCTTATTCACATTTTGCATCATTTTTACCATTTAGGAGTTATTCATTCTCATTTTATCACTAATTCATGAAGATTTTCCAAATAAACTCAACGATAAATAAACCGTCAAGCCGAAAGCGAATCCGGCAGCAAATGGACCAAAAAATCGAGAGGTACGATTCCATCGAACGAGGAAGGAAAAAACGAGGAATTCCTCACTATAACCAAGCTTTGACTATGTCGCTTAAAACGAAATCGCTTTCTGTGAAACACACCAAAGCCATAAGAGCTTCGACGGAGAATGAATGGAGACGCACTGGTGAAAACTGAAGAAAATTGGAAGAAGAAGAATAAGAAAAAAGAGGAAGACGACTACATCTTTGATATAGAGATTAATGGTCGATTCCCGTCGAAAAAAATTGTATCAATTTCAGTAAAAAAGAAATAAAACTATCAAAATACATATATTCCGTTTAGTCAATTATGGGCATGTTTGTTTCTACGTCCAGCTGCTCCATCCAGATGTAGATATAAACTATTGTTTGTTTAGATGCAATTAACTACATCATCTAAATGGAGCAGCTAAATACTTTTGCTATAATCATCTTAAATTTGGAGAATTTCTAGATAAATTTAGATGAAGCATCTAGATGGAGATGTAGTTTTCAAAAACTAAAAAAACTAATATAACCTTATATATTATTAAAATTACAATTGACACAAAATAAAATAAAATAAAATACTCCCAATTTTTTTCCAAAATTTTTTATTTCATCTTAAAGTTTTCCCGCCAACTATTTTCCTGCCATTTTTATTTATTTTTCATCTCAAAAAAAGTTTTCGAAACAAAATTGACGGAAAAACTTTTGGCGGGACAAAAAATCGAATTTTTTTTTATGTTAAGCTTGAAATTTTGAAATATTAATAATATTTATGTTAAATGATCATAAATTTTTTTTAATGTATTTTTCAAATTTGATAAACAATTAAAAAATATAAAAATTTAAAATATATAAATAACTAAATTATAAATAGTAATAATTATAAATGATTAAATAAAACATAGAAAATAGTTAAAATTGGTTTAGCTAGTTTAAAAATTAAACTATAATTTTAAAATTTTTGTATTTAATAAGAATAATATTTATAAATATTAAAATAATAATTTAATATTTAATTATGTATAAATTTAATTTATTTAGGTAAAATAATATTTAAAAACTAAATAATGTCCTTTTTAATAATTTTATTAATAGGTACACCTAGATGAAGATTCTAATTTAGAAAATAAACATATTTACATCTAGATGTGAATATCAACATGGAAACAAACAACATCTAGATGTTTCATCTAGATAGTGCATCTAAATGGATCATCTAGATGTAATAGGTCGAAACAAACAGGACCGTACTTGTAAATGTGATTTATGTATTACAGTTTAGCTGGTACAGTTGGTTTAGAGTCTGTATATAAACCATTCCTTGTAACCATATTTGGTTGAGAGAAATAATTGAATAATTTCAAATCCAAATTTGTTTCTCTGAAACTAATATGGTATAAGAGCAAACTTCTTGCTCTCTACTCAGACTCTTCTTTAAATTCGAGCTTATTTCTTCGAATTAAGTTAAATTTGTTCGAATTAAGTTTAATTTGTTCGAATTAAGTTTAATTTCTTCGAATTAAGTTTAATTTCTTCTGTTTCTCATCAAATCTAGCAGTTTAATCGGTTCATTTTAGCTCGGTTGACCTAGAAATGGTGAAGAGAAGGCAAAAAATGCGCACTCGAAGCTCCGTCAATGGCGATGAAGCTTCCGCATTTCACGTCAAACAGGAAATCCTCTTTTCAGAAGTTGATGAAGCTCTTATATCAAAATCAAAGTCGATTTCCAGATCTTAGTCTCGAGATCGTTATGAATCTGAAATGGAATCATACAACAATGCACATAGTCCATTCTACCTCCACTCAGCCGATCATCCAGGTTTATCTATTGTTACACACATATTAGATGGCATAAACTATAACAGCTGGTCAATTGCAATGAAAATAAGCTTAGATGCGAAAAATAAGCTTAGCTTTGTTGACAGAACTCTTCCTAGACCTTTTGAGGATGCTCAATCTTACAAAATATGGAGTCATGATCAAATCTTAGGTGCCAAATGTGGTCAATAAGGAAATATATGGTAGTATATTGTATTGTCAAGATGCTGTTGAGATGTGGACTGATCTTTATCTCAATTAGAACAATATGTGATGACACTGAAAGAAGGTCACCTGGATCTTTCTACTTACTTCACGCAGAAGAAGACACTTTGGGAACAATTAGCTGATACTAAGACTAGTTCAGTTAAGAAGTGTAATTGTGACACAGTAAAAGAGCAACTTGATGAAGCTGAAACAAGCAGAATTATTGAATTTCTGATGGGACTTCATGATGACATTAGCAACATAAGAGGTCAAATTCTAAACATGAAACCTCGACCAGCATTAACTGAGATTTACAACATCCTTGATCAAGATGAAAGTTAGCGTCATATTGGAAGTATACACAGAACTATTCCTTCACACACAGCCTTTCAAGCTTCGTCACGTGATGATCATCAGGTCATGCTTACTCACGGTGGTGGACATCAGAAGCCAAAATGTTCACATTGCTCTTGACTTTGTCACACTTTTGATAAGTGTTACAAACTTCATGGCTACCCCCTGGTCATCCTATGAGAGGAAAGAAGAATAATGGGAATGAAAACTCAGTAATTGTTGCTCAGGTTATATCTAATCCACATGACAACACTATGGCAGACTAGAATGACAATATGAGTAAAGAACAGATTCAAGGACTGATTTCTTATTTGAGTTCTAAGCTTCAGCCTTCTAGTGTTATACCAGGTTCTGAAACTTCAATTGCTTTGACTTCTAACTTTGCACCAGTGGTTTCACAAATCTCTGGTACATTCCTTACTCTTTATCACAGACCTTCTTATCCTTCTTCCTATTATGACATGCTCACCATTTTTGTATCTCTAGAAATTGGTATGTCTAGTGGTTCTTGGGTAATAGATTCAGGTGCTAACCATCATGTGACACATCATAGGACCCTTTATAGAGACTTTCGACAGTTGGTTAATACTTTTGTGACTTTACCTAATGGATACATTCAATTGTCTGATGCTCTTTCTTTACATAATGTGTTATTTATACATGAGTTTAAGTTCAATCTGTTGAGTGTAAGTGCTTTGACTAAAACCTTGAAAGCTAAAGTTAGTTTTACTTATGATGCTTGTTTTATTCATGATCTTACTCGGAAATAGATGATTGGTCATGGTCGTGAGATGTCAAACCCCTACATTCTAAACACCAGTGACTTTCATGAGATAAAGTTGGTTGCTCAACTTGATGTTATCTGTTTACATGTTGATATTGATACTTTGCATAGGTGTTTGGGTCATCCTACTATGGCTAAGATATATTTCTTTTTGATGTATTGTTTCTTCCTAAAACAACTCCTAAACATGCTCATTATGCTTGTCACATTTCACATTTGGCTAAAAAAAGCGATTACCATCTACTTCTAGTGAGAATATTTGTAGTAAAGCCTTTGAGTTAATTCACATTGATACTTGGAGTCCTTTTTTGTGCATACAACTAATGGTTTTCAATATTTCTTGACTATAGTAGATGATTTCAGTCGAGCTACATGGGTGTATTTGATGAAACGAAAATCTGATGGTTTGCATATTTTTCATGGTTTTATTCAAATGGTACAAACTCAATATAATCTGAAGGTTTGTTTTGTTAGGTCTGATAATGCATGTCATTTACAGTTCAATTATTTGTTTTTACAAAAAGGTATTCATGCATTTTACTCATGTCCTGAAACTCCGGAACAAAACTCGGTTGTAGAGAGAAAGCATCAACATCTTGTGAATGTAGCCAAGTATCTTTTATTCTAGTCGAAAATTCCTTTAGAGTTTTGGCGTGATTCTGTTCTTACTGCAACATTTCTCATTAATATATTACCATCTTCTATTTTAGATAAGAAATCTCCATATGAAAAACTCACTTCTAAACTTCGTGATCATCATTCTCTTAAGACTTTTGGGTGTTTGTGTTACAAAATCCACTTCTTCAAAGGGTAGAACTAAGTTTGATCCTAGAGCTAAGGCTAGTGTGTTTCTCGGGTATCCTAGTGGTTACAAAGGGTATAAAGTTTTAGACTTAGAGACATATTCAGTTTCCATTTCAAGGCATGTCATCTTCTATGAGGACATTTTTCCTTTCTCTGCTTCCACTATCACAGATCAGTTAAAGACTTTATTTCCTCATACTACTTTCCCTTCACCACATTCTGATGATCAGATATTGCCTTCTCAGGCGTCATCTCTTGATGCACCTCCATGTCTTGATGTGCCATCATCCGAGGTTTCTAGTCCTTCTGACTCAAGACCTCACAGACCAAAGAAAACCCCTACCCATTTAAAAGACTTTTATTGTTATAATAATACTATTACTCATATTACTACGCCATATCCTATTGAAAACTTTATCTCTTATTCATTCTTATCAGAACCCTTTCAAGCTTTTATTAATATTCTTACCTTTACATCTATACAACATCATTATTTAGAAGCTTTAAAAGACCATCTCTAGTGTGATGCTATGGAGTTGGAGACTGGGGCTTTTAAAGAACAAGTACTTGGACAATTTGTGAGTTACTTGCAGGGAAAGTTATTGTTGGCTGCAAATGGTTATTCACTATCAAATACGATGTTGATGGAAGCATAGAGCGTTACAAAGCTCGCTTGGTGGCTAAAGGTTATACTCAACAAGAAGGAATCAATTGCTTGGATACCTTTTCCAATGTAGCAAAGATGGCTAATGTCAAACTCCTCATTTCTCTTGCTCCCAAGACGAAATGGTTACTCACACAGCTTGATGTATCCAATGCCTTCCTTAATGGTGACTTGAATGAAGAGATATACATGAAGCTTCCACCAAGGTATTCTACAATCGATCGGGAAGTGGTACCACCAAACTCAGTCTGTAAACTTCACAAATCAATTTATGGATTGAAACAAGCGTCACGACAGTGGTTTCTCAAATTCTCCACTACTCTGATTGGTTTTGGCTTTGTGAAATGTCATGGCGATCACACTCTCTTTGTGAAGTATCTTGATGGCCATTATCTTGTTGTTTTGGTATATCTAGATGATATCCTTATAGCTAGTATGAGTGATGCTGCTGCATATGATTTGAAGACTGCCCTCGGTTCTATTCTCAAGCTTGGAGTTCCAAAATTTTTTCTTGGCTTGGAAATTGCTCACTTGGCTACACGTATCTCCTTAAGCTAACGCAAGTATGTGTTGGATTTGCTTGAGTCCACTGGTTTTTCAGGTTGTAAACAATCTGCTACACCTATGGAACCTAATCTCAAGCTTTCCAAAAATGATAGTGAATTGTTGCTTGATCATAAACAATATAGAAGATTGATAAGCCGACTACAGTATTTGACAATAAGTAGACATGATATTGTTTTTGCTGTGTCTGAACTTGCTCAATACACTATTGCTCCACGAGATCCTCATATGAAAGCTCTTCATAAATTGTTGCGGCACTTAAAGGGATCCATTGGCCAAGGTTTGTATTATTTGGCTGATGCAACTTTTGATATTTGTGGCTATACATACTCAGATTGGGGAGCCTGTCCAGACACTAGAAGGTTTGTTACAGGATATGCCATGTTCCTTGGAGATTCTTTGTACTTGGAAATCAAAGAAGTAGGAAATTGTCTCTTTAAGTTCAGTTGAAGCAGAGTATCAGGCCATGTCAATGGCTATAAAAGAGTTGATTTGGCTCACTGTGATTTTACATGAACTTCACATTCCTATTCCACTCCCTACATACTTGTATTTTGACAATACTGCAGCTTTGTACATAGCCGGCAACTCAGTCTATCATAGACGAACTAAACACATTGAGATGGCTTGCCATAAAGTTCGTGAAAATATAGTGGATGGTCTTATCAATACAATGCATGTCCTTACTGATCAACAACTCCCCCATGTCTTGACCAAAGCTCTTTATCCAGCTCAATTCTAGAATTTAATTAGCAAACGTTGTGTTCATAACATCTATGCATCACCAGTTTCAGGGGGAATATCAAGATACATAAGTCAAGTTTAGTCAATTACTTGTAAATGTGATTTATGTCTTACGGTTTAGCTGGTACAGTTGGTTTAGAGTATGTATATAAACCATTCCTTGTAACCATATTTGGTTAAGAGAAATAATAGAATAATTTCAAATCCAAATTCATTTCTCTGCAACTGATAGAAACTAGAAATTTTATGGAGACAAAGACAAAGAGAGGAAGAGAGTTCGAGAAAGATGATCAGAGGTGATTGTGACGGGAAGGGCTCATAATGGTTTGTTTGAAACCCGCCAAAGCAGTGCAATGATTTCTGAATGAGGGGCCTTTTTGTTATGTTTGTAATCGATTTTGTTAGGCCCAGTAGGCCTCTTACCAATGATCACTACACCATCATCCTTCACTCTTAACTTTTTTTTTTCCAACGACAATTTAGATAGACAAGAATCAATATCAACAAGAATCAATGTATAACCCACTCCTTAAACTCCTTTTGATTTTTTCACTTGAGAATCCAAAGGAATGACGAAGTGGGTGGGTTGCTGAGGATACCAAGTCTGCACAGAGAGCTTGGACCATGGTTTTGCCAGAAGGATCGAGAATGGGGAGCTTAGGGTATTATGAGGATCTCACGTTAACGACTAGGCATAGCGAGGTCAATAAGCCTTTATACCGAAACTTTACATGGGTAAAGAACCGCCACTTCAGGCCGAGCTGCAAAATATGGGGACAAAATTATGCGTTGTTCATCGATCTAGTGAGTCATGCGGATGTGATTCACTCCACAGTCGTAGAACAATTGGGGCTGTCATCTTGTTTTCACCCATGTCCCTATGTATTACCATGGTCGTCAGCTATATGAGAGATCATGGTATCATGTCGCGCATTAGTCCTATTTTCTATTGATGGTATTTACAGGGACTATCTAGAGTGTGACATTGTTCCTATGAAGGCGTGTCACTTACTACTTGAAGGACTGTGGGCCTATAAAAACCACATTCTATACAATGGGTTCTTCAACTCGTATATTGTTCAAATGCGTGGTTAGTTGGTCACCTTAGTTATTGCCCTCGAGCGGTTCGAGATTGCTTGTTATCTTGTGACAATATTACCGTAGATTTGGCATGTGATTAGATGATGTAGCAGATCTCTAGGAACTAGGGTATTAGATCAGAGGGCGGTGACGGTGGTGATTCAAGCGGCAGCGACGTCAAGGATTAAAGTCGGCGTTGACGTGTTGATGATGTGATAGCGGTATCGCAAGCTTCTAGGGTTTCGATGGGGCGCCGCAGTGATGATGATGATAAAGAAGGTGGCATCAGTGAAGTGCTTTGTGGTGGTGGCGATGGGTAAGATTGAATCTCTGAGGAGATTCGAGATAAATACGCTCAACCTTGGAAAATTGAATCAACCAAATGACCGTCTACTAAGCAGCATAACTTGAGGTTCACTTCTACTCAGGCTTCCAACATGTGGGAGCAAGGCTCAACGACAACAAGGGTTTTTAGAGATACTCCCTCTAGGGTTTTTTGATACTCTCACGTGAGAAAACTCTAAGTTTTATTCAAAAAATTATGAAGCAAAAGTTCCACAAGATTACAATATTTATAAGAGATCTCATACAAGACACCATAAACCCTAATGGGTCTAAACATTAACCCTAATTAAAAGAAGTAAATCGGCTATTCTAGTGGACCTACTTAAACATACTCAATAATTGAAGTAAAAGGGATCCATATTAATAGGCCCATCGAAAATAATAATAAAAAAGAGCCTTAAGAAATGTGACTTATCGAAAGCAAACTTAATAAACTGGATAGATTTTATCCCACTAAGTCTAAGCTTAATGAACCCATGTGGTTATTCTTTTTTCCTGGTGTCACGCTGCACCAGATCCCTCTCCATTTAAGAGTTCGACCTTGAATCAAAAATGGTGCACGTGTCATTTTCCTCCTTCTTCTCATATGCATTGGCCGACATCTTCATGTCAACACCTATCTAGCCAATGTTCACGTCCTCAATCTCAACAGACCGATCGTCTTTCCTTTTCCTTGTAACTCCTTACGATAGGTCCAATAACCTACTCAAATTCTCCTCTATGTGTGCGGCCTCTCTACTCATCTCTGCAGCTTTATCCGATAGGTCAAGAAACCCAGTTAGATATTCTTCCTCTCCATGTACCGTACAACTGATCCTTAAACATGTCGTCCATAGCAAACGACACAAGAGTACTCTGTCTAGTCTTCACTTTGTCGTCCGAGTGAAGCCAAGTCAATGCATTTGGCTTATGTCATAACTGATCTATCACGAACAAGGATCAAACCAACTCGGTTGAGACTACATTCTTATGGCCTCCGAGATCGATGAGGAGGCTTCATTCCAATGACGTCCTCGGGGTTTTATCAGATTCCACTTCCCTATATGGTGACTCAAGACCAGTTCCCATATGCACAACATCACAGTAGACATTGATATTTTTTAGTCGAGACAAATACCAATGCTTTCAGAGTTACCTTAAGTTCAGTCATATGATTCACTTTCGTTATGGTGTACAACTTAGAATGAAGCTCTCTTGATACTATTAGCTCAGCCAAAACGTCCTTTCCATCACATAAATAAATCAGCTTCATGTGCCTCACTATAAGCGGTGAAATGGGTTGAATTGGTGGCTTGAATCCACGAATGATCCTTGAGCCTAGCTGCTGCATCTCTTCCGCTTCAAACTTCTTTTCATGTCTCGGTAAGTCCATCAACAAATCGGGGTTAGTTATCTCTTTAACACCGAATAGATGATGGCTAAGGTCTTCTAAGCGTGACCGTTTTTGAGAAACCAACGGTGGTGCTCCACGGCTCGAGCGAGTGTAGCTTGGTGCTACCTCCAGATCACTTTCATCACACATAACAAGAGGTGTGTGTGTGTAGAATCCATGGTCCAAGGGAGGACATGTCTTCGGTCTCTCAGGTAAAATAGTATCGTCTGCAGTAAGTTGGAGTTTTCCCAAGGCTCCTTCATCCACGTTCAAACCGTCTAGGATCTCCACGGCTTCTGTGAGACCCGTTCCTTGAGGCCCATTTAAAAAGATAGAAATCTAATTCATTAAGCCTGTTAAATAAAGAAACCCTAGGTGGAGGTAGTTATATATGTGCCTATTCTCTTCCTAGGTTTATTTGGAAAAAGCCTCATAAACCTAAAGAGAATCCCAAACCCTAGCTGTCATTTGATCTAACCCCATGGAGTAAAAAGAAGAAACAAGAAGGAGCACGATTCAGAATGGGACAAAATTTGGTGAGTAGCTTCTCAACCCCAAGATCTACGCTTAGCAGAAAGCGTATCAAATTCGAAGTTGTGCTGCAAAAGTTACGGTGGGGTTTTTGAAGGCTAATCTATGGAGATCAAATCCGTGTTTACCCATGTTGAGAAGCTGTTTCCTATCGAACCAGAAGGAACTGTGAGTCGATCAACCTATCGTTGGAAAGCCCCAAAAGTATAGTGTTCAGATCAGCTTGGAGATCAAAAATCGGAGGAGTCGTTCATCGGAAAATCACAGCTTAAGGCAGAGGTCCGATTTTCAGCTTAGGATAAGGTGAGAGTTTGATTTGTGGAAACATGATTACATATTTCTTTTTTGATGTCTCATGATGCATAAAGTATAGGGTTTGATGCAATGTTTGCTACCTTGGTTGATAATATATTGATGATGTGTAAGGTTAAGTGGAATGTGATATTATGTGGTTTATAATATAATGTAATGTGAGGAGGTGAAGCGATGGACCGTAGATGTTCGGTGATTGCGAATCTTGAGATGAAGTGGCGGACCGTGGATGTTTGGTGGCCATGAATTCTAAGATGAGAGGCAGACTATGGATATTCGGTGGCCTCAAGTTGTGTTGAAAGATGAAGTGGCAGACCGTGGATGTTCGGTGGCCTCAACTAACTTATAAAGATGTCATGTATGTTATGTGTGTTTGTGTTGGATGTTATGCTTGTGTTGATTGGTGTTGGAAGTGGGAATATGTTGTTTTGTTTCAGTGGACATAGATGATCTCCTCACTGAGTATTTATACTCACTCCTCTATATTTTTCTTTTTCCAGGATTTTTGTTCAAGAATTTTAATCGTTGGTGGATTTTTTTAGAGAGATAAATTTTGGCAAGATCCGATGAACAACACTCTGTCTCCCATGGTCGGGAGCGGGGTCTTACAGCTTCAACTTCATATTTGAGCACTCCTTTGCTCTTATAGGCTCGCTTGTCTTCTACAAGCTCGTTCCCTTTGTTAACCTGCACAACAAAGGGATAAGAACCACACAAGATATGTGATTCCTCGCCAAGCATAGTCTCTTGGCGGACTGGTCTATAACACACCAAGCGTGTGTAGTCTTCAGACAGTCCAAAGATTTGTGGTGCTTTGTGAGATCTCTCGGACATCAAGGACATGTCACGTGGAGTAGATTCATCCAAAATACGGCTGATGTCATCGGTTACAGTATCAACGAACGGTAGATGCGGCGGTGAGCAGCTACCGCCACAGAACTCGTGTACTCCAGAGGCACACGGTGAGACTTGTCTTTCAAGCCACAAAGAGTGGCTAGATTACAAGAGGCTTTCAGAGCAAGCTGATTGATAGCGAGATGCAAATGAGCATCCACGACACCAACAAAAGAGGTTATAGCGGACTCCTTCCGCGGTTTGAACATGGTGTTTAAGGGTTGTGCTTCACATCGACCACAAACCATCACCACAGAGAGATATGATTCGCAAGAGAAAAAAACAGATCTAAGGTTCTTCTGTGTTACCTTGGTTATGGGGATCATAGATCGAGCAGTAGAAGTCGATATCTATGCTCTGATACCAAAGTTGATGTAGCAGATGTCCAAGAGCTAGGGTTTTAGATCAGAGGGTGGTGGCGGTGGTGATTCAAGCGGCGGTGGCGTTAAGGTATAAAGTTGGAGGTAGCATGTTGATGATGTGATAACGGATGCAGAAGCTTCTAGGATTTTGATGGAGCACGGCTGTGATAATGATGTTAAAAAAGGCGGCATCGGTGAAGTGCTTTGTGGTGGCGGTATGTTAATTCAGGATAGATACGCTCAACCTTGGCGAATTGAATCAGCTAAAGGACCGTATACCAAGCAGCAAAACTCGAGGTTCACTTATACTCAGGTTTCTAAAACATGAAAGCAAGGCTCAATGACAGCTAGGGTTTTTAGAGGTACTCCCTCTAGGGTTTTTTGATACTCTCACATGAGAAAACTCTGAATTTTATTCAAAATAACTCTGAAGCAAAAGTTCCATGTGATCACAATATTTTTAGGAAACAAAATAAGAGACACCGTAAACCCTAATAGGCTAACCCTAATGGGCCTAAACATTAACCTTAATTAAAAAAAATCAAATGGGTCATACTAGTGGGCCTACTTAAATTGACTCAATAACTGAAGCAAAATGGATCCATATTAATGGGCGCATCGAAACAAATGCCTTAACAAACATGCCTTATTTAAAGCAGACTCAATAAACTGGATATGTTTTAGCCCACTAAGCCTAAGATTAATGAACCCACGTGGTTCTTTTTATTTCCTGGTGCCATGCTGCACCATCAGAGAGAACACACAGTTCATGAATCGCATTTCGCTTGTCTTCAAAGCGCAAGAGAAACTACCGAGAGAGATTCGGGCTTAACAACTTGAAGGAGTGCATGCGCGTGAAGAATAAGGTGGAAGTGATGAGTCCCTAAACACTTTGACCTTCAAAGCAAGCATGGAGTGTGTTGAGCCAACGCTAAGGACTGAAAGTAAGAAGAATGTTGGATTGACACTGGTGACAAGTATGAAGGATGTTGGATCGACACCGGGTACAAGTCGAGTTTCAACGTAGGACACATGGGATTCAGGGTCGAATCTTTCAGACCCGAAGGGATCTAATGCAGCGTGCCACCAGGGTTAGTCCGAAATCACGCATGCTTTACTCTCTCTGAACATTTTCTATTTGTTTTATATATTTTATTATTTTAAGACTTATTTAGCACATTAAACATTTTATTTTGTTTGGTTGTAATAAGCTTTATATGACATTTTGTTTTTATGGTGAAAACGGCTGACCATGAGTGTAATTAAGTGACCTAGTTATTAGGCCCAATTAGTGAAAGACCCTTTATCTTTCTAATAATCAATTTCGATTGGTCAATTAAGAGTTAGTAATTATGATATCTGAAAGGATTTTATCTACTTTTTATTTTTAGGATTCCTAGTAAGGCCCATGGCCCATTAGGTTAGGGTTCCCTCATGAAAATCTCTATATAATATATCACTTTGATTCACTAATAAAACAGAGAGATCAAAAGAAAACAATACCCTAGTTTTTTGCTAATGTAAGAGGATCACAAAACTCTAGCCGTCGTTGAGCTATGATCTTGCGTTTGGAAGCATGACAAGAGTTGTACTTCGAGTTCTTCTTGTTGGTAGGGTTCTAAGGGCTGATTCAATTCCCCTTTAGGATCATTTATCTGTCCCGCTACGCTACACCAGAGAACGATCTATTTTCCTCTTAGTACTTTTATATAGCATCATATATACATAAACTTTGAATCTCGATCCAATTTCACATATATCTCAAATTTATATTTTCACCCATATCACAAGTTGGAAGCTTGAATGAACATATCCGTTGAGATCTCTTTAGTAAACTTCATTTTGACCGAGATAAGGACCTGATTATTGATGACACAAACCAATTAGGAAAACCTAAGAACTTTAAAACTTGAAACTTCGAAGTGTTGAGGATGAGTATATGTGAGGATGAGTTCAAATCTGAATGTGTTAGCCTCTATAAACGTGAAAGACGAAGATCGAGAAGAACTAGAATCCAATGATGAAGAAGCATGAAACGAGATGAGGTCGGAATGGAAAATGATGTATTAAGGTTTAAAGATGAGCCAAACATTCAACACAATGTATATCCATAGAGTGATGAAGATAAATTACAAGAGTTTAATTTTTGTATAACTGGTGATGGTGAGGGTATGCGACGTGGTGTAGGTTATCTTCATGAAGACATGACGTTCTACAATGGTGTAGCTTTAAAAGATGTTGTGGTAGACTACGATTTACGAACTGGAAAGAATTGGAAACAATAGTATGAAAAGCAAAAAAACTAGTTATAAATGTGTTGGGGTGTAATTGGAGGATAAACTACTTGTTAACTAGGAAATTGAATGCATGAAAAGTTAGGATGTTTAAGAAGGTTCATTATTATATTCCTAATAAAAAATGTGAAATGCTAAAAGTCCTTGTGATAGGTACGTTATTTGTGGATAAAATTCATGAAGAACTGAACTACTATATATGCCTTTGAAGATTGTTGCGATTATTAAGGAGAATTGGCAGATAACTTTGTTAAGACCTCAATGTTAACATGCTAAGAACAAGGCTTTGAGATAAATTGAAAGAGTGTATGCTCAATAATTTTTCCGACTTTGTGATTATGGTGCAGTGATCTTAGCTTCAAACGATAACTCAATGGTGAAATTTGAAATTGTGATGAATAAAGAGGGTCAAAACGTTTTTAGCATGTTTTATGTGTGCTTTATGTACTTAGGAGGGCATAGAGAAAAATGTTTAGACTATTAATTTCTAGTTGCTTTGGGTAGAGATGAGGTTGTATCCAAGTTAAAAATATTGAAAATTGGTTGTGGTTTGTGAGGAAATTGAAGAATGATTTATGATTAATGGGTGGAGATACCTTTATAATGATTTCAGACCGTCAAAAGGTGTGTATTATATTGTGTTGCTTTATTAACTGAAATTTATTTTATCCAATGTTGTCGGTATGTTTTGCTTTATGTAGTGGTCATTTGTGATTATGTTGTCGGTGTGCTATGTTGTTTTGTGTTTTGTTTACTTTCGATTTGTTGTCGGTGTGTTTTGTTGTTTTGCGTTTTATAACATTTATTTTAAGAAAGAATTACTCAAATAGTCTATAATTTAAGGCTTATTATTAGAATACTCTTCTCAAACATGAAAAAATTTGAAAGGGTGGCTAAAGATATTAAAAAAATATAGTTTCTTTGTTATTTCAAAAATGCCATTCTAAAAAAGAAAAATTAAAGGAAAAAAAAAATCGTGTACACTAAATGAGTAAAGAAAACAAAACAAAAAAAAGGTTGTAACTTAAGTTTTGGAATCGTAAACTTTGACCTAAAACCACAAAGAAAAGAGAAATGCGTGAACCGACGCCGACATCTCTTCTCCTCTCATGGCGTCACTTCGTCTTCTTCGGCGTCGATCTGCAACGGTAAGTCTCTCTCTCTTCATGGTGTTCCTCACGGCGGTGAGTCTTCCTCTCTTCCTCTCTCACGGTGGCGAGTCTTCTTCCGGTAAGCCTCTCTCTCTATCTCTCTCTCTCTCACCTTGTCTTTCTCTCTTGTTCATCTTGTAAAACGAGTTCGAACTCGTTTTCCTCTCTCACCTTGTCTTTCTCTCTCGTCTCTCTCTCTCACCTTGTCTCTCTCTCTTGTTCATCTTGTAAAACAAGTTCGAACTCGTTTTCCTCTCTATCCTTGTCTCTCTCTCTCTATTTCGAACTCGTTTTCTTTGTTAGTTTACTCTAACAGTTTCAATTTCATTGTTTATTTTGTAGGGTTTACAACAGATTTTGTGTAAAATGTTTTACAGATTTTGTGTAAAATGTTTTGGAGATTTTGGCAAGGCTTGAAGGCAAATTGAGGTTGACTTTAAGTAATTAGTGTAGAAAACATATAAATTTTAGTAATGTGCGAAGGAATGTGGTTGAAATTTTAGTTTTTGGTCCGAAATTATTTTTTGGGTTGTAGTGTAGTTGATTTGTAGTTTTTGTTCTTGAAAATCAAAGTTCGGTAGGTTAGATTTCTATGCTTTGGTAGGTTTTATGTAAAGGACTGAGAATTCATATTTTGTTCTTGAGATTTCATATGTTTACGAGTGTGTAGTTTGGTTGATTTGGTTTCTATGCTTTGGTAGGTTTTACTGATTAGTTTGGTAGGTTTATTCTTCACTTCGGTAGGTTTTTACAATCGTTTGGGTTTGATTTATAATAGTTTGGTAAGTTTTATTCGTTATTTAAGTTGAGTAGGTTTTTTAATTAATGTATGGTAGGTTTTCTCACTTCTCGACCTTAACAGAGATGAGAACAATGCCATCAACAAGAAAGTCTCAAGCTTTGAATTTATGATGTTTTAGGTCTTTCTTTTGTTGGAACTTGAGAAATTGATAGGCTTTATATGTGGCTTTTGTGTGTTAGTTGTAGAGAGAAGAAGAGGAGCTTGAAGCGAATGGTAAACACATGGTCGTGGAAGCAACAAAGAATACTATGCATCTACATGGTGAAATTAAGTTACCAATTTATGGAGATGTGGAGAGAGGGATAAATAGAGCAGTGAAGAGGAATGTTTCATGGCAAGATCCAGTGGCTTTAAGAGTTAGAATTTTAAGCATAAATATGAGTTTAAATAAGTAATAGAGCTTTAGTACTGATATGAGTTCTTCTTCGTACTTTAAACCATATGAAACTCTTTATTTGATTTTAAAGGAGATTGTAATCGATCTGATTCATTAAGGTGAATAATACAAAAGTTCTTCTTCGATATGATTCTTTCTCTCTCACTTTCTATGATTCAATTCTTCGAAAACTTTGATAGAGAGATCGATCAAAATCTTTGTTTAAGTGTTTGCTTGAAATTGATGTAGATGTAACATTTTGTGGTTTCAATTTGGATTTTTAGGAGAAAGTATTAATCAATCCTGAGTTAAATTCGAATTTGAGTTGGTTTTTTATTATGCTTGATAGGTTTTATTCAAACATTTGTTAGGTTTTATTCAATCATTTGGTATGTTTTATTTTTTAGTTTGGTAGGTTTTATTCAATCGTTTGGTAAGTTTTTTTCTTTGATATGTAGGTTTTGTTCAATCGTTTGGTGAGTACGTTTACTTTATGGTTTGGTAGGTTCCAATAACCTACTATACATGAGAGACAAACCTATTAAACAGGAAATCTGAACATGAATTTCTATTTCTAAAAACTTACTATGTTAGACCTAAAAACCTACTATAAACGTTCCAATAACCTACTATACATGCGAAACAAACCTACCAAACAAGGAATCTGAACATGAATTTTTATTTCTAAATACCTACTATGTTAGACCTAAAATCCTACTATAAACGTTCTAATAGCCTACTATACATGAGAAACAAACCTACCAAATTGGAAATCTAAACATGAATTCCTCTTACTGAAAACCTACTATGTTAGACCTAAAAACCTACTATACACGTTCCAATAATCTACTATACATGAGAAACAAACCTACCAAACATGAAATCTGAACATGAATTTCTATTTCTAAAAACCTACTATGTTAGACCTAAAAACCTACTATAAACGTTCTAATAACCTACTATACATGAGAAACAAACCTACCAAACATGAAATCTGAATATGAATTTCTATTTCTAAAAACCTACTACGTTAGACCTAAAAGTCTCCTATAAACGCTCCAATAACCTACTATACATGCGAAACAAACCTATCAAACAGAAAATCTGAACATGAATTTCTATTTCTAAAAACCTACTATGTTAGACCTAAAAACTTACTATAAATGTTCCAATAACCTACTATATATACGAAACAAACCTACCAAACATGAAATCTGAACATGAATTTCTATTTCTAAAAACCTACTATGTTAGACCTAAAAACTTACTATAAATGTTCCAATAACCTACTATATATACGAAACAAACCTACCATACATGAAATTTGAACATGAATTTCTATTTCTAAAAACTTACTATGTTAGACCTAAAAACCTACTATAAACGTTCCAATAACCTACTATACATGCGAAACAAACCTACCAAACTAAAAATCTGAACATGAATTTCTCTTACCGAAAACCTACTATGTTAAACCTAAAAAACTACTATACAAGTCCTAAAAACCTACTATACAAGAGAAACAAACCTACCAAACACGCAACTTCAACCAATATAAAAACCTACTATACATGTGAAATAAATCTACCATGAAGTAAAATAAACTTATGCGTTTTCTTAAAACCTACCACACATGAGTTTTTCAGCATAGTAGGTTTTTGACATTTTTCATTAATGACATTTTCGTAAATATTTTTTTTACACATAAAAAAGGGCAAAATAGTATTTAAAGATTTTTTTGGATTATTTGAGTACTTTAATAATTTTAGATTATTCTAGTAAACTTTAGAGTTTGAGAAGATTATTCTAGTAAATCACCCTTATTTTAATCAATCTTGTTGATATCGTTTTTGTTTACTTTATATATGTTGTCAGTTATATTTACTTTACGATATTCTAATCAATCATGTTTGTATTGTTGTCGGTTTATATATAAAAATCAATTTTTTTTCTTCATATACGTTGACTTCTCTCTTTTTGTTCTTTATTTCATTGACAAATATATATTAAACTTAACGTTCAAGGATGTCAAAACAAAATACACAAAAACCGACGGCAACAGATATACTCCTGGAAATCATACTCCAAACAAGAGAAGCATAAGCCCAAAAGAGGAAAAACATACTAGAAAATCTGAAAGAGCTAACAAGGATATGCTAAAACAATTATAGAACTAAAATCAAAGCCAAAACACAATTATCTCACAACCAATCCAGAAGAAACGGTTGGCCCCAGAACTGCACGAAGACCATGAGGAGAACCACAACTACACCAGTTTGGAACATCAACAAGAAAAAACCAATGTACCACACCAACTAGAAGAAACCAAAGGAGAACCAGAATTAGGAGCTAAGGCAAACCTATACTAGAGAGGATATGGATCAAGACCAAAATCTCGGCAAACAAAAAATCACAAGATTCTTTTGATTCTAAGCCTAAATAAACAACGAAAGAGCCCATAATATAGCTAAGCTCTAAAAAACACCCCAAAAAGGGAATCATAATACACAATATATAGTTAGGCAAAAAGAGATGATACTACACAGCAAACCACACAAGGAGAGACAGTGTGAGGCAGAAACTCCAACAGTAAGACCAGAACTCCGACCACCTCTAAAGACCCGAGCAGCAAAGACGCAGGAGCGACATCGGAGTCCAAGCAGTCCTTGTAAAGATTATTAATAGAAAATGAGACTAAGGCGCAATGAGTTACCCTTATCTCTCGTCTAGCTGACAGCCATGGTAACACATAAGGATTCGATCAACTGAGCCTCCAAGTGGTACCTATTTATGTGCAAGCAAGCACATAACTCGACGGAGAGGTGTCACAACTCATTGACGTGGATATGCATGCACGGTGAACAAGTGGGGAGTTCTGGTTTGAAGATCCACTCCCACATCATCCTGGCTTCCTCGGAGATGCCTCGAAAGGACATTGATCCTCAATCCTTTGTTCTCTAGGGCTTGCTTATCACTATCAAGATCTATCTTAACAACATCATCATCCACAATAGAAAGTGAGAGAGATTCATAAATACCTTTAGAATTTCTCTGCGATGTGGATCCAATAAGATCCATAGCCTTGTGCTTCACACATACTTCTTCTCCAAAAGAGTCATCGATTGGAGGAGCTTGGTCCAATCTACTTAGCAAAAGAGATAGAGCTCGGTGTGAGGATTCACCAACCTTAGGACTTCGAGTTAAGGTTTGAGCAGCAGTGTGCAGAGTGTGTGGCGTCGAAGCGGTGGTCGTGGTTCACCGTTCGGGAGTGACGGCGTCTCCTCCATTCAACGGCTTAGTTGCTGCGACAACGGCATAGCTTCACGGCGATGGTTGTTCTCGTCGTGGTTTGTTCACCATCCCTTGAAGGACGGTGAACACTTGTGCATCTTGTTGAGACATCTGGTCAAGGACTTGATGCAACAGAAGCGGATCAGGTGTAGATGTTTCACCACGAGGGTGAGACATCACGTGTGGTGTGCTTTGTTCGCACAAAACACAAAACCTTGGGGACCAACAAACTAGGTCTGAACGACAATACCTTGGTGGGCGAAACATGATCTGATCAAGCGATAGAAGTTGACAGGATGACTTTGATACCAAGCTGGTGCAGTGGATTCAGAGATTAGGGTTTTGGAGTTGAAAGTGGCGACGGTTGTGAAGTGATTGATGACGGCGGCAGTATTAGGGTTTGAAGTGGTGATGGTGATATTGTGTTGATGATGGTGGCAACAGTCTCTTGTAACCATATAGATAAGCTCAACCAATAGATCTATGGAGATCTATATGGACGTTCTACTAACAAGAAGAACTCAAAGTTCAACTCTTGTTAGGCTTCCTCATGTGGAAGCAGTGCTCGACGACGGCTAGGGTTTAGCAAAAAGCTAGGGTTTTGTTTTCAATAAATCTCTCTCTGTTTATTAATGATGCAAGGATTTAAATTATATAGAGAATTCTCTGAGGAAACCCTAAAAACCTAATGAACCAAGACCTTACTAGGAACCCTAAAAGAAAAGACCAAAAATTGATTAGACTTACTTAGCTCTTAATAGGACAATCGAAATTGGACCTTAGAAAGAGAAATGACCTTTCACAAAATATGTCCAAAAACTAGGTTACTTGGATTAACTCTTAGGTTAACTTGTTTCACCTTTAAAATAAATGACCCTAAGACCTTTTTATAATGAATCCAACAAAAAGCCCAATAAACTTAAATAGTCTTTAAAATAATAAATAAAATAGGAAAATGCCCAGAAAGAGTATAATCTTGTGTGGTTCTTGATCAATCCTGGTGCCATATTGCACCACAAACAATATAAAAAAATATGAAACTAATAATAATAGACTTACAATGGATTTCTGAAAATACAGTTCTTCAAAGAGACTTGCTAAGAGCATCTCCAATGGTCTATTCTATTTTTTTCTTCAAAAATGGAGATGGGGTTTGTGTAACACCCACTTTCGGTGGACCTTCCGGGTGATTCCGAATTGATTCGTGGAAGTGGGAAGTTAAGACGAAATATATTAAAGACCATGGGGTTTTGCCATGAACCGGTCGAAGTATCCAGGCAGTTTGGAAGCTGGGCCAAGCTAGATCAGTCAAGTCCGTGGATTTCAGACAAGTCCATCATTTTCGGACAAGACTGTCGGATTCAGACAGTCTGACCGGATTGATCGCAGCTCGGATAAGGTCGCGGGAAAGTCAGGATAAGTTCAGTCGATGTTCAGAAAAACTCGATGTTCAGACAAGGTTGGTCGGTGTTCGGACATGTTGATTGTCTGGGCAGGTTTACGCCGAAGGTTGGTACGCGTAGATTGTACCACAGTCAAGCATCTAGTTCAGTTTAAGTGACCGGTTTGGTGAGTCGGTGAAATTGGGTCGGTTTACCTAGATGGGCTAGGGTTTCCAGCCCAAAACACCTATAAATACTACATAATTATTCGCCGTCATTTTCAACCAAAGGGAAAATTCTCTAAGTATCGAAAGAAGGGTTTTCAGAGGCGAAAGGTGAGTTTTGTTCGGATTACTTCATGATTTTCCGAGCAGACTGCAACCATGATTGAAAGGATCATGTTTTGGTATGTTAAAAGGTCAACCGTGATCGATATTTGGCAAGTTTGGCGCGATCATGATTGAGCAAAATACGTCAAGAGGTGTCAGAAATCAGATTCCAATAAGGCTAAGGTGAGTGTGTGACCGTGGGTCTTTATGGGTTCGTTTTTGGGAAATGCATTATATTATGATCAAAAGCAAATTTTATTTAAAATAAAATTTTACTACATCACATATATAGAAAGACAATGGGAAATGCATTATTAGTTAAATATCTTTATTAGTGTATTTCTCCAACAAATGATCGATTAATGCATTTCGAAGTGAAAATGAGTTTTTTTGTCTTTGATTATTTTTATATCTAGCACAAAACTTTTGAAATCAAGTACTTTCATCTTCCACTATTTCAACTTCCAAAGATGGAGCTTCTCTTTAAACTTCTATTGGTATATCGAGATCACGTTCATCTTCAATTATCATGTTATGCAAAATTATACATCTAATCATTATATCATGTAATCATTATATCATGTATCACATATTTTTCCCAAAATCGAGCCGGTCCTTTCACAATTGCAAAACGTAATTGGAGAACTCCAAAAGCACGTTCTACATATTTCCTACAAGCTTCTTGTTGTGTAGCAAACTATTTTTTTTTGGACCTCTTACCTTGTGAATAGTTTGCACTATTATAAATTTAGTTACTAAATTTTAATATATATTAATGTAAGTTTAAATTTAAATCATATTATTTTGTTTAGGTATAAATTGATAACAAACTAAAAATAAGGGATCACTTTGAAAAGAAAAAGTGTTACTTCAAAAATGGAGAAATGAATAGTAAAACTCTAAATTTGGAGTTCTCCTATTCATTTCTCCATTTTTGGAGTATGATTTGGAGTACCATTGGAGATGAAAAACCTCAAAATATGGAGGTTGAAATAGGATTTGGAGTGCCATTGGAGATGCTCTAATACATCAAATTCAAATGTAGTATGTGATTGCGATTTAGGGTTCTTCGATTTTTAATTTGAGAATTTTTTGGGTAGATGTGAGTTAAACAGGTCAAAAAATATACAATCGGATTTTAAATACAGTAACACAGTAACTTTGGTCTGATGTTTACTGCTTTTGAGACAGTAAATAGCTTTGTGATGTTTCAAGAATTCTCCTGGTTGAATGATATTCTCAAGACCCAGAGGATGATGCATATATACTTCTTCTTCCAATTCTTCTAGTAAGAATACATTATTAACATCCATTTGCCAAAAATCTCATGAGAGGTTCGTGACTAAAGAAAAGACAACCCTCAGTGTGTGAAGTTTGAAAACATGGGCAAAGGTCTCCTTGTAGCCTTCTCCATAGATTTGAGAAGTCTTCTTCTTGTAATTTTCTCCAATGGTTTGAGTAAACCCCTTATTTTCATATGTCTCCATTATTTTTATACTTAATGGTGAACACCCACCTTGATATGAAAACCTTCTTTTCTTTAGATAAATCATATTCATCCCATGTGTGATTTTGGTTCATGGCACCACCTTCATCATCAACTGCGTCTATCCATACATCTATATCCTTGAATTCCTCATAATACATCACATTCATCCAAATGAAATACGCGGTTGAGATTTAGGATGAGCTTCCCGTATAAGAGATGAATTCATATACTAATATAAGGCATTGTGGAAAACTATGTGATAAGGCCCTCCTCGCTACAACATCACTTGACTAACTTTTGGAATGGTAGAGAGGAAAAGTTATTAAACTAATAGTCTCATAACTTGGAAGAGTTTAGTTGTAGCTTGGTAGACTTTACTTCAACGCTAATGCAAAACAATTCTTTTGTAATCGCATAGATAATTGCGATTTCTAATACTTTCGAAGGACCAATATTTTTAAGATGATGGTCCTTCAAGGGTATTCATATATCAATTTTGTGCTACAACAAAATTACCTAACGATAGTTATTTATCCATTCATTATGTTGATCATTCGAGTGTGATATGGTACATTATCTCTTAGTTTTGGTAAAGTTGTGATAATGTTTAGTAGAGATATTAGTAGTTCGGTAGAGTTATTGGTATTTTGGTAGAGTTATTAGTAGTTCGGTAGAGTTATTAGTAGCTTGGTAGAGTTTAGTTGTACCTTGGTAAAGTTTATGCGTAACTTGGTATAGTTTAGGCGTAATAGTCTATCTTAAAATACAAATTAAATGCAGTGCAATAAAATATAAATTCAAGATTATATGTTTCTCTATATGTTCGAGCATTATGACCCACTCCTTTATATCTATAACAAGTGGAAACTTTCCTTGGTCGTTTTGCCTCCATCGAATACTCAAACCAATTTTTATATGCAGGTTCTTTGGTCTTCCTGGTTCTTGACGTACATAAAGAGATTTACAAACTTTACTAGTCACATCATTGGAAACAGGAAGTGATGCATCCCTTGGTATTACACGATTGAAGTAGGCATTGCACAAGTAACTCGTATGATAGTAGGGATGTGTAAGGTCGATTGTTGAACGATGTCATGCTTCATCTACAACTATTGCATGCACACAAGGTTATTTTCCAAGTTCAACCATTTTCAAGAACACGTTTTCGCGGTCAAATTGACTAAATGTGAAGATGTTGAGTTTGCAACAACAGCCAGATGTTCATCTATGTCTTGCACATTGTATTGTGTAGCTTCTTCAACTCTACTCTATTAAGAAATATACAACGTTTTTAAAAGATAAAATGTAAACTCTATCAAACAGTAATGTACACTTTACCAACTAGTAAAGAAAAGTTTAACAACCTGCATCGGAAGCTCTACCAACACGATGTAACATAAACTCTACCAAATTGTAATGTAAACTCTACCAAGAAGTACCATACACTCTACCAACATGTAAAGTAAAGTCTACTAAACACTACGTACACTCTACCAACACGTTGTAATGTAATTCTACCATACCATAACATAAATTTTTCAAGGCTGTAATGTTTACTCTACCAAGCTGTAACGTTTACTCTACCAAGCAATAACGTAAACTCTATCAAACTGTAAGGTAACACCTTTTAGGAGTTTTTCAATTGTTGTAGTTAGAATAATGGTTGTTAAACTAGCTTTCGTCGTCCTCTTGGCGAATCACCTTGTTAACAACACCCTAATAACATCTATAAGATGCAGAATTGGGAAAGTTCCCGCTTCATAAAAGGCATGATTGAATGATTCTACTATGTTTGACGTGGTTAAGTTGTATATATTTTCAGGAAAATGTGATCGACTCCACAACAGAACATCTGCTAGCTCTTCCAAAATATGCATGAAGCCTTGGATCCAATCTCTCAATCTGAGCAAAGATATCATTGAACTTGTCAAACTTAAATGCAGTTGGAGCTTTCTTAAATAGCTTAAAGGACTCTTTCCCTCTAAATTTTGACAAAATGTTTTTACGTAAGTGATAGGTGCAAATACCCTGAGTTGAAAGTGGATACACTTTCCTTATGACTTTAGCAATTGATTTATGCCTATATGAAATGATGACAAGGTCTTCATCATCAGGGATAACACGGTTGAGTTGTCTAAAAACTATTCCCAAGACTCATCATTTTCGGTATTAACAACACCGAAATCCATTGGAAATATGTTGAAGTTACCGTCTTGCATGGTCGCAGTTAGAAGAGTATCTTTATATTTTTCTTACAACAACGTCTCATCCACAACAACCTTTCTCATATACGAAAATCCTCTTATGATTGCATCGAATGCAAGAAGTAAAAACTTGATCCTGTCATCCTAGTCTACTTCAAGTTTGATAAGAGTTATGAGATTTGTTCTTCTAATCATATACAAGTACAAAAGAAGTTCTTCAAAACTACTCTCTGAAGTTCCTGAAGCTACAACCCGTGTTTGCTTTAAAGTACGATGTGCCTTCTAGTACTTCATCTGTATAAACAACAATGAAAAATCTTCCAAGGTATTACAAAGTCTACAAAACTCTACCAAGACATACCAAAAGTCTACCAACCTCTACCAAATTATATCACAAAACGAACTCTACTAACGAAATCTACCAACCCATAACGAAATCTGTACCAACCTATAACGAAATCTACATGGCAATCACATAAACTCAACCAAGATATAACGTAGAATATACCGAGCTATAACGTAAACTTTACCAACCTATATTGCAAACTTTACCAAAATATACCGAGCAATTACGTAAACTCTACCCACCTATATTGTTGGTGCAGGGTTGCACAAGGATTTGAAACTCTCGGCCGTGGGGCTTATCAAGCTTGATTGGTGAGCCGAAAATCTAGCTATCATAAGGCTCTCTTGTTTTAATTAAGCCCATTAATATGACTCATTTGCTTTTGTTTGTTTTAATTGATTAAATATACCTATTAGTTAAGGTTTATCTGTTTCATTAATAATTAGGGATTAGACTAGTAGGCACATCGCCCATTAGATTTAGGGTTTCACTTAAGTGAGATGCTTATAAATATGTAATCCTCTGCAATATGATATTTTGGATCCGTTTTAATAAAAAAGAGAGTTTTCTCACAAACATGAGAGAGTACCTTGAAATCCTAGATGTCGTTGCAAGCGTCACGCTGCCAATGTCCTCTAGACTGAGATTGTGTGAACTTTGAGTTCTACAACTCGGTAGATGGTTCCTTGATTGATTCAATTCACCAAGGTTGAGTGTACCTATCCCGGATCTCACAATAAATTCAAACCCTTCTCAAACATGCCGCCACCACCATCAAGCCCATCCCCAAGTTTTCATTCACAAACATTTGTTGTTTTCCTTTCCTGTTCACCCCTTTGTTACCACCATCATCATAAATCGTAGATTCAAAATATGCTGCATCAGACGTGGTATCAGAGCCGAGTAGACCAACTTCTATTGCTTGGTTAAATCTTGTTTTTTCCATCACAAGGTAACTCATACACAAGCTTTATTCTTTTGCTGGTTTGTTTCCATGATGTTGCAACCTATACCCGATCCACCTGATGTCGTTGATGTCCGCTTAGCTCTTGATCAAATCTTGAAGCAGGCTTATGGAGCAATCGAGACCATCCACAAGATATTTCCACCGTTACACCAAACCATGCCGAATCCCGTCACGTTCGTGACAAGTGCTACCCAATATTTTTGAGCTTCCACTCTTTAATTGATGTTGTTGAGGGAAAACCACCATGGACCACAAATTGCTGGACTTGTCTTCGACGCCACTCATGTTGTCGAACGTGCGTATTGCAAGAATCTGATTTGTAAGGATTCTTTGTTGGGAAAAGTGTGAAGAGGTACACAAAAGTATCTCATGTTTGATGTGAGTGATTCTCATGTGTTGAAACTCGTAGATGACAAGCGGGTTGTCAAGGACAATGGTGTGACCGATAGCTTCATTGTGTGTAAGGATCGAAAACGTTCTAAGTGGGGATTGACTCGAGCCAAAGCATTTGAGGTTTCGGCACCTAACCACACCACCGTTGGTGTACAACTCAAGGCTGAAAGGAATGAGCGGTTAATGAAGTAGCTTGAAGTAAGTGTGAAGCTCGCGTTGATGGCCCAATGCGTGAATCACATGCCTTCTTCTCCGAACATCTTGCAGCCGACTAGTTGCAGCATTTAAGACATGGAGATTGCTCTTATCATTGACCCTGGAAGTTGTGTCAATGCCCTCGCCACGTCTTTGGCGGAACGTTTGGGTCTATCCCAAATGACTCATCCACACTATATGCACTGTTTTGGCTGCGAACAAATCGCTGAGTTAAGGTAACACGTCATGCTTTAGTTTTATTCTCTGTTGATGGTGAATACAAGGAATGCCTCAAGTGTGACATGGTCCCGATTAGCGCGTACCACATGTTGTTGGAATAACCTCTGGTGCTTGACAAATACGACTTACACAAGGAGTTTCACAACACTTATGTGTTTGAATTGTACAACAAGGAGATCACCTTGGCTCCTGCAGTTGCACGGGTTAAAGCAGCCCTACAGACTGCTACTTATGATATGAAAATAGTGGAAGCCATGAAAGAGCAAATTTGTCTTGCTCACCATAGAGTGTGGTCCGGAGAGGTGAAGAGAAAGCGACTCGGAGAAGAGGAGTCTGGTTGGTTACGAGCTGCTCAAGGACATGAACGTGAAAAGGAGGTTAAAGAAGAAGCCTCCAGCATTATGAGAAAGGAAATGAAAGTGGAAGTCGTGCCGAATGGTGAACGTGAAGGCAAGAAGTATTGGCCACAATAATTTCATGGACGTAAACAAGAATGAGAGTATGACGAAGTCTCCAATAACATACACATTGGAGACATAGGTGTTCAGGTGGTGGCCGCAAAGAAGCAAATCGAGGAGAACGAGGAGTTGGAGGGTGTAGCATGCACGTGAGGAGAAGGACCAGGCAGAGGGATTTGAGGGCGATTCTCTTAAACGTGGAGGTATATGGTGCAGCGTGGAACCAAGATTTGAAACTCTCGGCCGAGTTATAATGTAAATTTTTTCAAGTTATATTGTACGCTCTACCAACTTTTAACGAACTCTACTAAGGTACAACTACAATTGTACCTTCAGACCATATCGTTTGTAAAGTGAATCAACTATATGAGAAGGTAGAACAAAATGCCCTACACCACGTATAAAATCCATGTATAAGCATCCTAGAATTCTAGGAGATGCTTGATGTGCACGAGATGATCTCTCTGTAACGGAACAAGGGTGTTATCCATAATATTTCCGAACATAGAAAGATGGACTATCATCAACACGCGAAGCACGTACCCTCCATTGGCAATTTGCTACCCACAATTTAACCGTCAACAACATTCTCGATGAAGCCACCACATCAAAGTCAAACTTATGTGTGACTGACATAATCTTCAACCTCATCTCGAGATCGTTTTTTGATGACTAACGTTGTCAAACAACAAAGTCTAGTGACCGCATTTCTATGTTTAAATGATCTTCATTCAATCCTAACTCCCCTTTTTATAGGAGGGAGATTTTTTTTTTCTTCTTTTTATTTGTACTTTCTGTGAACACTGATGAAATCTTCATCACAAAAGCTTGCATCATCCATATCATCGCAATAGTCAAATCTGAATTCCGCATCTTCATCACTTTCAGCGTGTTCATCTTCCTCTTTAACGTTTTCTATATATCTACCAACCTTTGGTTCAACTCTACCAACCTTTGGTTCAACTCTACCAAACTTGAGATAAACTCTACTAAAATTGAGATTAAGTCTATCAAACATAGGCTTAAATTTCTCCCACTTAGACCCATATCTACCATCACCATTGTATTTACCTTCATCACCTACACGAGATCTACTAGAAATCTCTACACAGAGATGAGTTACTTCTTTACGAAATTGTTGCACAAACTCATGCAATTGCCAACCGTTACTAACAAATACAAGGGTATCTTGTGGTAGTGTTTGCATGAGTTATTTTGACATGTAGTTCAATTTCACCTCATCAGACTGTTGATTGACACCGAATCTTCATACACCATCCTCATTAATTCATCATAACTTACATATTCACCAACTCATGTGACTCGATAGCCATGAAATTTATTAACGACAAAAACCCACTGATTTTTTTCAAACTCAAACTCCCACAAACTAAAATGATTTCATCCATAGATCCAATAATAGTTACCAAAAGAAAAAGAAATATAAGAAATGAGGTCAAACATCATTGGAGCTTCAATGACGTCATTTAGTGAGAATGAATGTAGGTGAACGGCAGCTGATCTAAAAATTAAAGGGTAAATCTATCATTTAATATACTAGGTTAAAACTACAAATTCCACCAAACCTTAGTCTTGTCTCTACCAAATGTCACTCAAAACTCTACCAACCCTAAACATCACCCTAAAGTACAAAGTCTACCAAACCTTAGTCTTTACTCTACCAAACGTCTCCCCAAAGACCCATAAACTCTTCCAAGGTAACCTACAAGATCTTCCACGAAGGCCCATAAGATCTACAGAACATCAACTATAACTCTACCAAACGGAAAAAATCACCATGACTAAAGCAACAATTAACTTTACTAAGGTAACTTGGAAGATCTACCATGAAGAGGCACAAACTCTATCAAACGTCAACTATAACTCTACCAAACGGGAAAAATCACCATGAATAAAGCAATTATTAACTTTACCAATGTAACTTGGAAGATATACCATGAAGAGCTACAAACTCTACCAAACGTTTTCAAACACTCATCTTTTACATTTTTTTTTTTTCAAAAAATACTAGTCTATTCCATCAAATCAAACATAATACGCTATATAACCTTTATACAAAATTTTAAATATTTTTTACAATCAGATAAATTAGATTTTCTTTAATTTAAAACTAGATTTAGAGATTTTATCAAAATAATTTAATTTAATATATTATTTTTTATAATTAAAACTTTAATAATATTAACGTTATTGCATATGATTTTTTAATTTCATGAAATTGATTTATATTTGTTAAAATAGAGTATGTGTTTGAAGAATTTTTTGTGAGTTTATTCAAGAGAATCGATGTTACATTATATATACAAACAGAGGAAGAGACTCTCGAACCTAAACTACCTTATTTGCATATTTGAGATCCTATAGAGTCATGCCTAACACGATACGCTATATACACAATCGTATCTACAAATATATACGCTTAACCACACATCAAACAAAACCGGGTTTTCCCGCTAACACCTCCCCTGAAGTAGGAGCGTGCGGATTGCAAGTTTCTAACTTGACAACATAGTTCCAAAGTCACGACGTCCCAATGCCTTAGTAAACACATCTGCAAGTTGATCTTTTGTCCTAACTTTCCTCGTGACAATGATATTGTCTTGTAGTGCATCCCGAAATTGATGATAGTCAATGCATCCTGAACTTGATGACAATCATTCTCGATATGTTTTGTACATTCGTGAAATACCGGGTTTGCCGCAATATACAATGCTGCTTGATTATCACAATGTAAGTCAACCAGATCAACAACATCTACCCCAAGATCAACAAGAATCTTTCGAACACATTTGATTTTGCAAACCGTATGTGCCATACATCTGTACTCCGCTTCAGCTGAAGAACTCGACACAATGTTCTGTTTTTTAGTTTTCCAAGAGACAAGTGTGTCGCCTAGAGTCACATACCAACCACTCACTGAACGCCTAGTAACCGGACAACCCGACCAATTTGAGTCACACCATCCATGTAGGTTCAAATCACACTTGGATTTTATCAAAATCCCTTGACCCGGCGTTCCTTTAAGATAGTGTATCACTCTCAACGTAGCATCCCAATGATCACTTCTTGGGTTTTGCATAAATTGGGACAAAATGTGTATCACATAAGTCAAATTTGGTCTTGTAGATGATAATTAAATAAGATGACCTATAAGACGTCTAGTTGAATAAGCATTTTCCTCAACATACCCTCAATAATGTTTTTCAATATCACTTTTATAGAATAGACTATTATGAGAATTTTTTTTTGTCGCCTAAAAGTTGTATTATTATCAAAAGGCTCAAAAGCCAGAAGATACATATTACAAACAAAGGCAATACAAAAATGAACTCAACAATGGCCCAAGAAGCATCAGCCCTAGATTGGAAGGATCGAGATCATGAGTGGACGTCGCCGTTCTCCTGTCCAAACCACCTGCAACTAACAAACAACCAGATCTGCTCCACAAAAATTAAAATCAGCACCAGAAAATAGTCATGAGGAAACGCCACCGATTTGATACTCCAAAAACTTCAACGCCTCAAGATTCAACCATGTTGTCTTCAAATTTATCCACATGCACTGTAGCAGCACTTGAAGAATTACTGTCGAAATTAAAACAACCTCCGATAAGGAATCCTAAAGAAAGAGCCTCCGATGATGGTGAAGCACAAGGAGAGATAAGCAGATCTGGAGAATCGATCATCAACCTAACACGATTAAAACCACTTAAATATGACCAAGACGACACCAAAAGGAGAAAGAGAGAGAATTCTCATAACTTGATTTGATACAACCGATAAAACTACACCATATCTAAAACAAAACAAAGCCTTAATTGTAGGGATAAGACTAAGGGAGTCAACAATGGTGTTATCGGAGCTATCGTCGCTGACTCCAAAGGAGAGCCAAGGCGGCTAAGTCAAAGAAGAGATGAAACCCCCGTGTCCCAGTTTTGATATTCTGGGTAATAGTTTATTCCATTGACTATTATAAGAATTTAATTTATGGAAACATATTGATTGATTTACATAAGTTGCAAATATATAATCCATTAAGTTATTAACCTTTCCTGGTCAAGACCATTAAGGCATTGATTGACGTTTTCATTATTTTCTTGTTCAATTATATATGACTATAGAAACATATGACCATTAATGCATTGACTAAAGTTTTCATTTTTTCTTGTTGAAATTGAATGTGATAATAGAATATATGTCGCCACCCAAAAAAACTGCATGTCTATAAGATAAGTATATATAAAGTTACAGCTACAAACTCATGAAGAATACACTAGATGATTACCTGTACGGTGTACAAGATATTATTCTAGTAATTGTATTATTTTCATTTGATTTTAAATACTCATAAATTTTTTTTTATGATACAAAGTTTATAATATATAAAATCTCTTTATATATGTGATATTTATTTTTTTTGGTAAATTTATTAATTTTATATATACTTAATATATTAAAAATCAATTTATAATAATTATCGATTTTTTATACAAAATGTATTTTTTGATCTTTGTTTATATAGGTTTTGATATTTAAAAATTTTTGTATATAAATTTTTTTAACTACTTAATTTAGGTTTTTAGTTAGACTCATGTTTATTTAGGTTTAGACATGTATTCATTTAACTGTTTATATCTACGTTTATTTATGATATTTAACCCGTGTCATTTAAATTTTTTAGACCCATGTTCATTTAGGTTTTTAGATATGTATTCATTTAAGGTTTTAGACCCACGTTCATTTAGGATTTTAAACCCGTATTTATTTAGATTTTTAGACATGTGTTCATTTAAACATGTGTCCTTTGTCATTTAAATATATTGAGTTTACCATCATGTGTGTCAGTAAAATCTGCAAAATTTAAGCGAAGAAAAATTTATGGAAAATGATGATTTTCTTTCAGAGACGTTGTAACACCATAAAAGATCTTAAATTTATGATGAGTAGTTTGGAATGAACCACTTGCAGGACAAACAACAAAATTAGTGATGATTTTTGTGTCACTTTGATGAAGTATACAACCATATTTTTTTGACCATGTCTTGTTTAAAAGTGCAATGAATCTTGTATGACTACAAAAATCAAAATAAAGTAAAAAAGAATAGTAAATAAATATAACATGATAGTGGTGCAGTGTGGCACGAGGGTTGACCAAAAATGCGCAAACTTATACTCTCTTTGTGCCTTTTTCTTATTTTATTTATTCATTTTAAAGACTATTTAAGTTATTTAGACTTTTTGTTGGGTTTGTTGTAATAATGTTTTAGGGTCATTTGTTTTGATGGTAAAAATGGTTGACCTAAGGGTTGACTAATTAGTAACCTGTTTGGGGCTTAAGTTGTGAAAGACTCTTTTCTCTTTAAGGGCCAATTTTGTGGGTCCAAGAAAAATAAGCAAATCTGATCAGTTTTGGTCTATTTCTTTTTTTTTATTAGGGATTCTTAGTAAGGCATTAGTTCATTAAATTTTAGGTTTTTTCTCATGGAATTAAATATATAATGTAACCTCTTGCTTCATTAATAAAATAGAGAGATTAAACAAAAACACAACCCTAGCTTTTGCTAAAGTGAGAAATCACAAACTCTAACTGTTATCGAGCTCAGCTCCCACGTGAGGAAGCCTAACAAGAGTTGACCTTCGAGTTCTTCTTGTTAGTAGATGGTCCCTGTAGATCTCCATAGATCTATAGGTTAAGCTTATCTATCATGTTACTGAGGAGATTGCAGCCACCATCATCAAAACCCCAATGCCGCAACCACTTCTAACCCTAATACCACCGCCGCCTCTTGTTCTTCAAAACCCTAATTTCACTTCTGCGCTGCATCAGGTGGTATTAGAGCCATCTAGATTGACTTATACTGCTCGATCTACGATCCACACAACCAATGTAACACAGAGTAACCCTATATTTGTTTTATCTCTTATAAGTCACATCTGTTTGTGGAGATGAGATCTCGTGCAGCCAACCTTGCCACTGCACGTGCCGTCGTTGAAGCTGTGGCATGCACCCACATGCCACCGCCGATACGTGTTGATCGTGAAACGTGTCTTGCCCTAGAGGAGATGGTGAGATGTCTCAAGACACTCACCGTGATAGTTCAAGGCATCAGAGGTTCACCCTGTGCTGAGAAGACTTGCTTCCCAAGTATTGAAATCGCCACCACACCCCAACGCTCACCGATGGAAGTATTTGAGCCGCCGCTCACAACCGGCGTTGTCCTGACTGTTGCACCCTGTGTTGAGAATTCTGTGATCAACACTGAAGCTGTGACAAGCCGACGTCGTTCTTTGTTGGTACAAAGAAGAAGTCTTGAAACCCTAGGAGAAGAAATCCTATGAGAGAAAGAGTTGAGAGGTACGTACAAGTATCTTCCGTTTGCTATGAATGACTCTTAAGTGCTGAAACCCATAGAAGACAAGCAGGTTATCAAGAACAAAGGTGTGACCAATAGTCTAACCATGCTTAAGGGTGAAGAGGGTTCTAAGTGGGGCTTGACTCAAGCCAAAGCCCTTAAAGCCTCGGTACTTGACAACACCACCGCTCGCGTTGAAGCCGTGAGGGAAACAAATCGTGCACCACCAGCTGTCGAGCTTGACAAGGATGACAATCGTGTCATCGAGTGTTTGGTCTGTAAAGGATCAAATCAAAAGGAGCTTCCGCTTGATAGAAGAACAAGAGAGGTATGTTATTCTCTAATCCTTGTTGTGCACAAATCCTACAAGGCTGAACTTGTAGAAGACAAGCGTGTCTACAAGAGTGAAGAGCAAAATATTGGAGATCCTCCGAATGCGTCAAGTGACGGGACCGTGACACAACCTAAGTGTCATGCCATAGCCGTTGTGTACATGCCAACACTCCTCCGTCTGTGGGAGGAGACGATGCAAGTTTGGTGGGACATACTTTGTCTGAAGTGTGTGCACAAAGGCTCGACAAGTCTCTTGGTCGAAGTCGTGAGAATGAGTTCAATTATGAAGGTGTGGATCGAACTCAAGATGGATTTGAAGGTGAGAGACGGTTCTCCTTGCTCCTTAGGAAGCCAATGCTCGAGCATCTGTCCTTGAGAAGCCCGAGTCAAAGAGAAGGGATTGTCATTCCGAGTCGTGGGAATGAAGACGTGGAGAGTATCTGCCTCAACAACCTAAGACGCTGCAGGAAAGTGATCACCTTTGAGCTTGTGAAGCGTGTGGGCTTGCCACACATTTCTCTTCCGGAGCTGAGTGTACTGTCTTGGTTGCACATGGCTAGCAGTGCTAACGGTGAACCATTTAGTTTGTATGTCTTCCATCTCCAAGGTACGACATTTACTCTTGTTTCACAACCTGCACGAATTAAGGCAATTATAGAGGTTGTTATGAAACAAGGAGAGCTAGTGTCGACTGCATCGTGTGGAGCTAAAGCCACAAACCTGTTCTGTTCATCGTCTGTGAGTGACGAACTCTGCGAAGAGGAGGATCTGAATAGGTTGTTAGACCTATCGGAAGGAGCCGCAAGGGAGAGGAGTGAAGACCAGTATGCTGAGACCGAGAACATGTGCATTGGCGAGAATGGAGATGACATGAAGATGCCACCTGGAATGATGAGTAGTTTGGAATGAACCACTTGCAGGACGAACAACAAAATTAGTGATGATTTTTATGTCACCTTGATGAAGTACATAACCATACTGTTTTGACCATGTCTTGTTTAAAAGTGCAATGAATCTTGTATGACAACAAAAATCAAAATAAAGTAACAAAACATTAGTAAATAAATATAATATGATAGTGGTGCAGCGTGGCACCAGGGTTGACTAAGAACACGCATGCTTATACTCTCTCTGGGCCTTTTTTTATTTTATTTATTACTTTTAATGACTATTTAAGTTATTTGGGCTTTTTGTTGGGTTTGTTGTAATAAGACCTTAGGGTCATTTGTTTTGAAAGACGAGATAGTAAGTCCCAAGAGGATTCATGTAACATTCCACTCACTAATGATTTCACCTAGACCCCATCTTGGGCCTGAAACCATAAGGTCGCCTCCGATTCAACTAAGAAAACTACCTTTATTGGAGCTCTATCTAAGTTAGAGAAAGTTTTATCATACCATACTATCCATGAGAAACTCTTTTTATCCACTAGTTCTAATATCCTCCAAAATAGTAAGTCTATATTAACAAATAAAGAAGGGTCTGGGAACTCCCATTGGCTAGCGGAAACTTAAAAACCGTTCAAGATTGAAAGGCTGAAGGGCAATCAAATAACGTATAGTTAATCGTCTCCCCATCCAAACCACAACAAGAACACCAAAAATAACAAATTATGTGTCTTTGTTGTAGAATCTTGTTTACTGTCACACAACATGGTACCGCTTGCCATATAAAATGTTTCAATTTTGAAGAAAATTTCAACATGATACCATTTCTTGGAAGGCTTTAATATTTGGACCATGTTGCCCCATGTCTAAGAGAGATATATTGTTCTCAACCAGTAGCCCAATTTTACAGTATATATCTTTGACTTGGTGAAATGCCAACACTAGTAATCCTTTTTTTTTGAATTTCTGGATAGATGAATCCCAAGAATGATACTCGCTTCCTGAGGCGTCATAAACAAATTTTACTAGAGTCACTCTCCAAGATCTAGTACATGGATCAATTAGTTGGCTAACTGTCAAATCATAATATAGATTTAGACCTTTCCCCGAAACTGGACGAGGTAATCAATCCGTTTAATCAATCATTTACTATCCAGAGACCTAGATGACACTATATTGTGCCAACCATATATAGGATTGTATACCCTAACTGGATTCATGACATCTGTATTCCTAAGATAACGATCTTTTAGTATCTTTGTTAGCAAAGACTCTAGTCTCTCAATGATTCTCCACAACTATTTTGCTAACAAAGCTGAGTTAAATTCCTTCTGAGTTTGAAAACCAAGTCTTCCTTCATGTTTACTTTTGCATAAAGTTTCCATTTAATCAAAAGTGTCCCCCTTGAATTCCCCGAATTTCGCAACCAAAAGTTAGCTATGGCCGAAGTAAATTTCAAAACAACTCATTTGAGTAATCTATAGCAAGACATCACATATGTGGATAGTGCCGTTAATACCGACTTAATTAGGGCCTCCTTACCCGTTTTTGAAAAAAACTTCGATGACCAACTAATTATCCTATTTTGGAGGTTTTCTTTGACCAATGTGAAAATCTTAGTTTTTGCGCCCTTTGAGATTCTAGATCTCTAAAACGTTATGGACTTTCGATTTAAGGTCCTCCTCAATTGAGTGTCCGAACTCAATAGATGATTTGCCAAAATTAACTTGTTGTCTTGAAACCTTTACATAATCCTAGAGAATGTCTAGTGTAGTCATTGATTCCTCTTTGTTTGCCTAACAAAAGAAAAAGCTGGGAGACAGCTATTTCTATGATCTTCTTATGTGTCTCCCTTTTCCTTAAGTTGCAAATAAGGAGCTTTGTGTAGAGTATAAAAAGAAAATGAGACAAAGGATTCCCTGTCTCAATCGTTTTGTATACACAATCTTACCTTGTGGCTCGTAATTGATTAAAACTGAATATTTTACTGTTTGAATATAATACATAATACAAGATATCCATCTATCCCCAAATCTAAATTTTCGGAGTTATCTTCCAACAAAGATCCACTCCACTCCATCATATGAATTGCTTATATCCGTTTTAATTGGCATAAATTCACCTTTTATTGATTTATTGGTCTTTAGAGCATGAAACATCTCCTGTGCAATTATGATATTATCCAATATCAATCTTCCAGAGACGAATGCCGATTGAGTCTGGATAAAAAGGGAGGGTAAAATCTTCTTTAAGCAAAAACATAACAACCAGAACTTATTGCCTTGATGATGCAAGAAGTTTCAAGGGTTACCTTTGAAGAGATCTGTGCTACAATCAAGATAAATGGCAATCCTGACAATGCTCTAAAATGACGACTTTTCTCATTTTCTCTATGTGATCAAGTTCACAGATGGTTGTGATCACTAGAGCCTAGAACTGCACAAAATTGGGACCCATAAAGATTGCTTTTCTTGGTCAATACTTCATTCAATCGCACACTACTCACCTCCGGAACAAGATCATTGGCTTCCAACAGAATTCTAGTGAAACCTTGGTGTAGCTTGGCCTTATAAGGCCTTGGAATCACAGGATTTGGCTATTATGGGAAAAGTCTAGCATTATTTTATTTTATTTTATTTTATTATTTAATACTTTATTTAGCCCATTGGCCCTTTTTATTTTATTAGGGAAACCAATTAACCATGTGATTGATTAATTAGTTATTTTTAAATGTCCAAATGCTTAAGCATATCCCTTTATTTTATTGGGCATATTTCGGTTCGTCCATTAAAATTAAGAGAAGCTTGATTCATTAAAGCTTAGTTTCTTTTATTTCTTTTAATTGTTTACATGGCACATTTGTTTAGGCCCGTTTAGATTACAATTTCTTAAGATTCTCTATATAAGTTGTAATCCGTGCATCTTTTAATAATATAGTTGTTTGAGAAAAGAAACATAAAACTTAGAGGGAGTACCTTAAAAGAATTCATGGAAACATGTCGTAGTTGATGAAACCCTAGGATCGTCTCTTATCTACCTATCCGTATGTGAACTTCGAGTTTTGGCGACTATAAGCGCTACAAGTGTGAACTTTGAGCTTTGCTTGTAGGGGAAGATCCCTGAACTCATTCAATTTGCTTAGGCTATCTTACTATCCATCATTTATCCACTGGAAATACTCTCATCTTTCTACGCGCCTACACACCTATTCAGATTAGATATCTCACAAGATCTTATCTTCCCTTTATCCAGATCTCCCTCGAGATTTCCTATCCACTAATTCGCTACGCGTTTCACCATTTGGTATCATAGTCAAAGGATTGGCTTCTACGGCCCGATTTATCGATCCACTCGCCCTCGTCACCAATTTGTCGACCCTCACAACCAAGGTAACCTTTCACCACTGATCCTCTACCTTTGCTATGTCTTATGTCCCCCAACCACCATCACGTCTATCCCCACCTTACATCAGATTAGCCAGCTTGTGCAACAAACATTGCAATTCCTTGCTACCGTCTGTAGCTTGTTATATCTGTTGTGCCATACCCCTTCTACCATCGTGAGTTGCGACTCTGGCCCTAAACCACCTACAACTGTCACCACCCACCAATAGGTCGTGCTCCAGCCCTTGAAGGAGAACCATGGAGACGAGTCTCATGGAGCAGATCTAATGGAAGAAGAATGTATCATCCGCTTTATGCGGATCTTCCAAGTGATTTTGGATGGGTTTGTGGAAAATAAAAAGTTAAGACGAAGTATACTTAAAACCATGAGGTTTATTATAAGCTGGTCGAAGGATGACCAAGGAAATCTGAATGCCCAAGTGACTTAGTTGGAAACTATGTTTAATTCGAAGGATCGAGGCAGTTCAAAAGTTAGACGGAGCTTGATATGATCTTGGCCAGCAATGGAACTGAAGAGACGGAGGAGCTTGAACCGGAGGAAGATGAAGCTGAAGAAAGAACCAAGGAGCAG
The DNA here is from genome assembly GCA_009757365.2 of Lepidium campestre. Lineage (NCBI taxonomy): Eukaryota > Viridiplantae > Streptophyta > Magnoliopsida > Brassicales > Brassicaceae > Lepidium > Lepidium campestre. Next base: position 112,584 of record WJSH01005562.1, read on the forward strand.
CTTGAACGTGAGGAAACAAGGAACGAAGACTTGAGCATATCACTTGGTCCAATGACTAAATCAAGACAAGCCAAATTTCATCAAGCACTTCATCAACTTCTCTACACTATCCAGGGCAGTCTAGTGTATGCTAATCCAACCACATTGGTTGTGATACA
>WJSH01005565.1:7969-25912 GCA_009757365.2 Lepidium campestre
AGCCCACTGGTTAAAATCCCCTTATAATCTACCAAACTGTAGTAGGGAAGGCTCGAACTCATGATACTTGAGTTATTAGGTGGATCATCTACCACTAGACCGAGAAAGAACTCAGCACAAAGAACAAGTTTAAGTCAAACAAATTTAACGGCAATGCCATTAATAGCAAAAACATGCGAGCTTAAATTTGTTATTATGCATATACTTGGATACGCTTTGGAAATTATTGGTGAAACAAAGTTATTTTTAGCATCTAAATTTGATAAGAAGGATTAGGTCAAGAATTTAATGGATCGAGATATATATTGGCCAACATCCCATTAATAGGGACATCATGTTTTTTTCTATATAAAGTATATTCACAAGCTTCAATTGTAGTGGCTTTGAATAAATTATACAATGGAAAGAAATGTCATATACGTATGCACCTTAACGTGATTTGTGGCTAAATTGGAGCTAGTTTTATATCTCTGGATTTAGTGAGGTCAGGAAAAACATAGTTGATCTTCAAACTAAAAAGTTGTGTAGACGGATGGTCTTGCACACAATAATAGAAATTGGACTGACGTCAGCTTCAAGTTAATTTACTCTTGCTACCACACTAAATATATATTTTGAAAACTAGAAATTTTAGTCCAATGGATCAAACGAAAGAGTTATGAAGTTATTTTGCGTAAGCACTCCATTTATACCCACCGCATTTAAACTAACCCCATTTAAATCCACCCCATTTTAACTTCTTAAGACTCCTTTAGACCCATTTATACTCCCTTAAATCTATCTAAATATTTTTCATCTATTTAAACTTAATAAACATCATGTCAAAATTCAAAACCACATAATTTACAATTTAAAAAATATTAATGATAGAAACATTTACAACTAAACTATAATCAGAAGTAATCCATAATTTTAAAACATTTACAACTAAACTATAATTACAAGTCTTCAATTAAAATTTTAAAACATTTTAATCAACCAAATATATAGTAGACCAATGTAAAACTAAAAACCTAGAAACACAAAAAATACAAAACACTACAAGAAAACAGGGTATTGACGATGGAAAAAACCATTGCAATTCCATCACAAAAGGCTTTTGCGATAGAATTGCGACCGTTATCATTCCATCGCAATATTGTACTTGCAAATCGAAAATACTCAAAATTTCTCGCAAAAATTGCGACGAAAATATGATGCCGCAATTTTTTTGCAAACATTTCTCCGCAAATCCCTCGCAAATTTACATCAAATTATCGACAAAAATTACCTTGTAAGTATGCCGTCAAAATTTTTCTTGCAAGTTGTTGCTTTCTAGCAATTCCCTCACAAGTTTGCGACGAAATAGCGATGAAATATACCTTGCAAATTTTTTTATTGCAAAGTTCGTTTATGTTGTTCTTCGCAAGTTCGTCGTAAAATTGCAAGAGAATTGCTGCAAAATTTATTTAAAATTAAATAATTTAAATGACATATATTAAATAAAATATTTTAAATATTAAATTTTTTTATAAACAAAATATAAATAAAAAAGTTGCAAATGTCTTTTAAAAACAATAAACTAAAAAACTTAAATATCTTGCGATGTTCTGGTCCCGGTACTAGACCCATCACCAGAACAAGATCCAGATGCATGTTTAGTGGAGTTGTTTCCGCGAACTATAGATGCTAACAACGGATCTTTCATGGCCAAGTGGTTGAAGATGTTATCATATGATGATATTTTTGCGGTTTGAGTCGCTATCAAGTGGGGCTGAGACTTTGTAATGTCTTTAGGAGTTGTGGTATCTGCTTTAGATTGAGATGAAATCGATGCAAAAGAAATACAAGAATCAATCTTCGATTGGAGTGAACTGACTCCATATATTATTCCTTCTTTACGAAGAGCAACATAAGAAGAAAAATTTATATTATCTAAGTAAAATATAAATAGAAAACATCAAAATAACTGAAACAGACATACCTCTATATAAATTTTGTTCTTTATGGCAAGAGCTAGTTTGCCATATGCATTGCTCTCAAGATCATCACCATCATACTGAGTAAACTCTTGTATCTTTGAAATAACATCATTGTACATCCTCTTTGAATTTCCGTCGACAAAATATCCATCCGACCTTCGTTTCGTCCTCTCACGAATCGCTAGCAAATTAAGAATCGAATTTCCTTCGGTCTTCTCTGCCTAAAAATAAGTATTTAAAAACCTATAATAAACAAGTTCTTGTTATAAAAGGATAATTATCCATTAAAAATAGTTTATTATTTTATATTTACCGTCTTACCTCATCATCTTATCCACTGCTTCTTGTACTAGTATAAATACATGTGAAGTGGTAAGTATATTGTATTACACAGACTTGTGAAAAGAAGAAATTATTACTGTCATTCTTACCTCTCACTCACTTCTTCTTCATAATTCCTTTTTTACTTTAATTCTATTGATATAATAATATAAATATTTCTTGAGAGTTATTTTATAACACGTTATCAGCAAAATATTTTAATTTATTGTTTTCCTTATTTATATTTTTGTACATGTATTTTGAAATTAAATTTATCATATTATACGGTTATCATGTCAAATTTTGACGAACTCGAGAATAATGCCCTTGATATATCTGGGAATATTTATATGCAATAAGAAGTCGCAACAAGGATGCATTCAAAATAAAATAAGCTTCTTAATACCATCTATAAGTCGAAAACGACTTAGTATGAGAAAAAGACAATGCCATGATATTTTTATTCCACCATATTCATGATGGTTTAAGAGATGAATATATAACAAAGAAAGATCCTGCATATCTTTGGCAGTCACACAAAATAATTTATGATGATAAACCATCAGTCTTGTCTTACTAGATCGGCTTCATTCCTAGAAGTGAATGTTGCACCATTAAAGCATAATGATCAGTATGGATATAGATGCGGTTAAGGTAATGACTGTAGTCGTGAATGATAAGGATATGGACATGGATATGGATATGGACGTGAAAAAATAAGAAAGTTTCGTCCAAATGATTCCTATTCTGAAGGGAATAATAAAAGATCCAAAAAGAAATAAAGTTGGTAATAAGCATCATGAGAATGCTTGCTACAGATGCGGCATGAAAGGGCATTGGGCCTATACTTGTCGTACACCAAAACATTTGGCTGATCTGTATTAAAAATCACTAAAGGTGAAAGAAAAGGAAGATAAAACCAACTTCATCTATGGTAAAGTCGAACCTTATTTTGATGGTATAAATTAGGGCTGGGCATTTTATCCGGATCCAAATATCCTATCCGGTACCGATCCAAAAAAATTGAGTTTAGATCGGATTCATATCCTATAAAATACCCGATTGGATATACATTTAGTATTGGACCGAGTACCAGGTTAGATCGGGTAAAACCCGAGATCCGATGAGTATCCAAACAAGTTGTTGATTAAACCAGCCAGTTATTTATTGGTTTATTTAATAACCTCTTGTTTTCTTATCTGCATATATACAAAAAAACTTGTGTAATTCAATTGAATAAAAAAATAGTTCTTTTTTTTTTGCGATTTCTTTCTCAATTCTTTCATGTCTTTCAAGAATTTTAAATTAGTTTTCGGATCTTGTCTCATTTTCGGATAATTCGGATCTTTCGGTTAATAGAAACACGGTCCCAAACCGAAACTGAATAATTTTGGTTATCTGAATACATATCCGAACCGACTTGGTACCAAACTGAACCCGATCTGGATTTATTCAAATAACCGATCGATACCATTTTCTCCAAAACCAAAATACCCGAAATCCGAAATACCCGACCCAAACCCAATCCGATATCCGAATGCCCAACCCTAGTATAAATAATGATATAAATCTCGATGTAGCTGATTTCGTTGTTGGTCCAAAGATATCAACGAAAATCAAAATAATTAAAATCTTCTAGAAGAAGATAAGATGACATGTTAAATATGTTGAAACTGGAAATCAAAATAATTTCGTTGTTTGACAGACAATGCTACAACGCACATAAATACTTAAAAATAAAAAGTATTTATCCTCCCTTAATATAAAGTATTCCGCTGGAAGCGTGAATATAGTCTATTAATGCAAAAATTATTATGGGCTTTGGAAAAGCCAGTTTTTCAATGCCAGGAGGAACAAAGTTTAATATAAATGATGCATTATATTCCCCTAAATCTTACACAAATATCCGTAGAAATGGATATCATATAGAAACTATGAGTAAGAATTGAATATCTTTGCATTACATCAGTCATTTCGGAGAGGAAAAGCATGTTGGAAGTGCTTCTAGCTTTATCCTCTGAAATTTATTCCACAAAAATAAATATGACTGAATCATATATTACTGTAAACTAGAAGTTTACATTTATGTTCAAAATTTGGCGTGAACGTTTATGGCATCTTGGTTAAGTCATGATGCGGAAAATTATGGAAAATTCAAATGATCATCCATTGAAAGACCAAAAGATTCTTCAATGGAGAGAATTTATATGTAATGCTTGTTCTCTTGGAAATCTAAGAACTCGGCCATCACCAGCTAAAGTTGAGATTAAATCTCCAGTATTCTTAAAAAGAATACATGGTGATATATGTGGGCTTATCCACCCATAATGCGGACCGTTTTGATACTTTATGGTATTGATTGACACATCTAGAAGATGGTCATATGTGTGTCTATTGATACACGAAATACGGATTTCGCAAGATTTATTGCCCAAATAATCAGGTTGAGAGCACAATTTCCTAATTATATAATAAAGAAAGTAAGGCTTGATAACTATGGTGAATTCATTTCACAAGCTTTCAATGACTATTGTATATCATTAGGAATTGATGTTGAGCATCCAGTTCTGCATGTTCACACACAAAATATCATGACTGAGTCTTTGATTAAACGGCTGCAAATTATTGCTAGACCGTTAATAATGAGAACAAAGCTCCCAGTTTCAATATGGGATCATGCAATTTTGCATGATGCGGCACTAATTCAAATAAGGCTCAATGCTTATAATAAATACTCCCCCTTCGAATTAACATCTAGCGAGAAGCCAGATATTTCTCATCTCTGTGGTTTTGGGTGTGCGATTTATGTCCATATAACGCCACAACAAAGAACAAAAATGAGACCACAAAGGAGATTGAGAATATATATTGGGTACATATCACCAAGTATAATTCGGTATCTGGAACCACAAACTGGTGATATGTTTACGACACGTTTTTGCTAATTGCCATTTTAATGAAGATGAATTTCCAGTGTTAGGGAGATGAATTAAGGAAGTTCCAAAAGATATTACATGGTGCACATCGTCGTTATTGCACCTTAATCCTTCTACGAAACAACGTGAACCGGAACCAGATGCGTTCACCGATACAAAAAGGGTGACGAGATCATATATACCCGCTGCAAATGTTCTATCAAGAGTTATTGTTCCAGAAGAACAAACTGATGGAAAAATAGCAAATGAACCTAGAGTTCAATGAAAAAGGGGGATACCAATGTGATCAAAAGATAAAAATCCCCAAAAAAGAAAAGAAATTGGGAGAATAAATAAATAAAAATGGTCCAGAAGAACCATATACAGAGACAAGTCTTGAAGACGAAAATGATGTAGAACATCATGAGATTTTCCATCAATTATGCCTAAAACAGAATGTTATGGGTTAGAAATGAGATAGAAGATGATGATAGAATTTTATCATTCTCTGTATCAAAAGAAATTGATTATGAAAGATGAATCGCTATTTTTGGTTGATCATGTTCATTTTGTGTGAGGTTTCATTTGTTTAAACAATCCCCGAGTAGAAAAATCTCACATCAAAAGATTTGATACATAGTACATTCCTAAAATGGGTTATTGGAAATGTTATTGGTCATGGATTTGATACATAGTTTATGCCCATAATGGGGTTGGAAATGTAATTGGTCCTGAAATGGGATTCAGTTCGAGATGGATGGACATGAAGTGTCATCATCTCGAGGGGGAGATTTAAAGAATCCCAATAAGTTGATCATCCAGAAAATTATGTTAACATTCAAGGGGGGGATTACGTTATGAACCATCAATCATAGATGTGCTTATTGCAAAATTTGAACAATTGAATGGTGAATTGTTGAGTTAGATCTTTGAACAAATAAATGTGAACTTTAAGTTCAAAGTTCAAAAAATCACCATTCAGATTATCATTGATCCTCGTAGGAAAATATGAACCTGAAGTTCATAGAATAATCCATCTATATTATGCCAGGAGATGACTGCCACACACATTATTGAAATGCGTGAATTTCATATTCCAGCTAAAATGCTCAAATAGGAATATATGTCTCTGAAGGACAATTTATTGATAGTGAGTGTATAACACGTCAGAAACGTGATAAAGTACTTTGGTTCCAAAGATAATGTCCTCAAAAAGGAAATGAGCTTATATATAATTATTAAAAAGAGGATGAATCTCTAGAAGAGACCATTGACATGATTAATATAATCAAGTACCTGAATGAAATCATTGAGAATGATAAAGCGATCTCGATTAACCATGTCATTACGGGAAATATGGAACCAAAGACAAAATTATTGTCGACGATAAATAAAATATCGCACAATATGATAAAGATAAATGAGGATCATGAATCTCCGCTCTGAGAACGAGTGTAGAGAGACAATTATTGGCCAGAAAATTAGAAAGGGCAATCAAGTACATATAAAACTCGTATGAAAAATTGTACTAGCAGTCCAAGCATTAAGATAATATATATTTTTACTTATATATGGAAAAATGAGCTTATAATGTGTGGTAGTCCATAAAAGACTTGAATTACGTCTATATGTCGTTATATAATCCCTGAAGAATTAATAACATCGATATTATGTTCCTGGGAACCTTATTCAATCATAACTCCTGAAGAGTTATCAGAAAATAAACATCTAATGAAAAGGTGTCATAATCCAAGATAGGTTTTACATAAAATTCATATTTAATTGGCCATACAATACCACATATGAGCAATATTGGTGAGTTTATGTGTTGCATATCATGTAATTTTTGCTACTAACCCACTTGCAAGAAGTTTCGAGGATTGTTTTGTTGGTTTTGCAGATTCATGGTATTTATCATATCCGCATAACGCTCAATTACAAACGGACCGAATACGTTTGTATATATGGTTAGAAAATACAACCTCAAGTTTTTTCTCCTACTCGCGAGAACTCGAGAAGAATCAAGAAGTGAATACTCAATATATCCGTTCAACGAACAATGTAGCTGATCTGTTTACAAAGACGCTTCCCACTACAACATTCAGAAAACATGTTCACATCATTGGGATGCGTCAGCTACAAAATTTATGAAGAAAAGATATATCCATCATTTCAGAGGGAGATTACGTCACTGTACTTTTTTTTCCTTGTTATGGTTTTTATCCCATTGAGTTTTTCTATGATAAGGTTTTTAACGAGGCAGTACGTAATACATCATAATGGATAATTAAGAGAGAGTGTTATAAAAAGATAATTATCCACCGCCTCTTGTACTAGTATAAATACATGTGCAGTGGTAAGTATATTGTATTACACATACTTGTGAAAAGAAGAAATTATTACTCTCCTTCTTACCTCTCACTCACATCTTCTTCATAATTCTTTTTCTACTTTAATTCCATTGATATAATAATATAAATATATCTTGAGAGTTATTTTATAATAGTTCTTAATATATGACAATGTTAAATAATTAATAATACTTACAATCTTTCATGCCCGAGCTTTGAACAAAAGATGTCTAGAGCGATGCTTGTGAGGACCATCTCCATCAGGACCAGCGTACCGTGCGCCCAATTGTTGGCACTCCTAATCTTGATCTTAGGATCAAACCAATACTGAACGAGGCTGTTTCAGACCTGGAGATCCAACCACCGAGGCATCGCTTTGTCGCATTTTTTCTTCCAATTTTTCTTCCAACGTCCCACATGGTCACACATGCGTTCCTTTAACTTGACCTCAAACTCCACATATACCCTCACCGTAATGGCAATGTTCCAGTGATAAGGTTGCTACAAAAAAAATTATTTTAACATAAAACTAAACATATTAATACAAAAAAATATTTAAACCAAAAAAACTTAAAGGAAAAGATTTAAACCATGATATAATGACATAATTTGGTGTTTAACTCCAATTAGAATGAGGTTCTTTGAAATCTGTTTCAAAGATTGATATGATGGCAGACGACACACATCCGTCATCATCAAACCTAAAAAATATAAAATCACACAAATAAAATAATTTTTAACGATAAAAATATAAAGTAATTAGTTTAAGATGTAGGAGTACCTACCAAAAAATTCATGACGAACGGGCTGGATGGAAACGTGGTAGACGGTCATGATCGGTCGCCGCGAGAAATTCATATACGGTCATACCTTAGGCGGTATGGGTTGGGAGAAACCGACTGGAGGCGGTAATGGATGAGTGTCATGAACCTGTGTGCCACTCACCTGAAAACTAAAACTTGCACCATGAGTAGGCGGAGTAGATCCGCTAGTCCTCGAAAGATAATGAGTATAGTCATTTGGAACTCCCGCCATCTAAAATTATTTAAAAATTTCTTAAAATCATTTAAAAACTCTAAAACTCATTTATTAAACTCTAAAATTATTTTTAAAAATTCTAAAAATTATTTTTTAAAAATACTCTTTTGTGCCAATTGTGAGAATTAATATATTCATCATGCATGTTTGCTGTAGTGTGTAAATTGCCCTCATGTTTACATGTTTCATGAGCACCGTAATGATCAATTTGCTCAAACAAATCATTCCCTAACATATATATATTGAGAGAGGAATATGTACAATCTTGTTCATCCTCAAAAATTTATTGTTTATTTGGTACGGATGATGCATGGGGAAAAAGAGACGATGACAATCAAGCCAACATGATTTATTTTCATGTTTTAGTTGAAAAGCATCTGACCATCCCATACAATATGGAATAGATAACTTTTCATGTGTAGTCTATCAAGATAACATTTCGTACGCCGAGAAGTCCTTGATGGTCCATAATAAAACTGCCCGCATCTTGAAATCTTGATGGTCCATAATAATACAATATGCGAACACTTATATAACGTAAATGTTTCAACTTGTGAGTCAAATGTTGTAGGAATACATCAAGAGATCGCTTTGGATGCTTATGACCCAACACTAGAATACTGAAAAAAAAATTCTCTTTACATGCACATTTTCGGTGGAAGATTGTATGGCATCAATATGATAGGCCATAGAGAATATTACCTCACAGAAAAACCAAATGGATTAAATCTATCAGTGCATAAACCAAGATAGACATTCATCTACTCTTTAGCAAAGTCAAAATATAGCGTCTGAAAGTGTATTCATACCTTTGCATCTGATGGATGCGTAATTTCCCCATACGTTGTTGTATGTTTTGCATGTCATTTCATTGCCGCTGATGTCCTTTCCGATGGTATAATCGCTTAAATCTATCAATTATTAGCAAATACCACATACATTAGTATGTGACACGAGTCATTCAAGTTGTTGGATGATATCTCTCGGCTTTCCACATAATCGACATTCATGCAGTTTATCATCGTCTTTGTAGAAAATCATGCAATTGTCAATGCATACATAAATCAACTATGATGGTCATCCAAGATCCGCAACTAATTAGTTCAAATACTCTCAACATAAAGCTTATCTTCTTGCAAATACTCTTTAATTAGCTCAACAAATGAATCCATGCAATTCTCTGCTAGGTTATGATCACTTTTAATTGTTATTATCCTAGATGTCAGTGCCGGTTTAGATATATATCTGCAAAAATCTTTTTTTCCTCTCTTTTCGTATATTATAAGTGTTATGTTTGATTGAAACTCTCATACTCTTAAAACGTCGCGATATCGTTGCTTTTTTTGCGATGAAAGTTTTCCATCGTAAATAACCTATTTACTTGTAGTGAAATTTTCATCTTGAGATATTATAATCATTAAAAATTACATTTATTTATATAAATAAATTCTTATATATCATATCATGTTTCCCATATATACTCGTGAATATAATTAGTTATCTAAAGTGTATATATGCTACAACTATTATTTTTTTAAATATTTGTTATATCACATTAGACATATTTACAAAGTTAAAAGTTATAAATTCACAATAAATTAATAAAAATGTAGAATATAGTTTTAGTTGTTACATTTCCATACTTTTCTACCATCTTAAAAATAAAGATTATCTAATTCAACATAAATTCTGATTTAAACATAAACATACCAATGTACATTAACATATTAATAAAAACGTAAATATTTAAAATATTATATCTAGATATAATATAATATTTTAAATTTCAAAAACTAATATGCATGTAGGTATAAATTTTGTTTTTTGTCAACAATTGGATCGAACCCCTGATAAACTACCAAACTGTATTGGGGAGGGGTCGAACCCCTGATGTCTTAGTCATTAGTGGGATCATCCTAACCACCAGACTGAGACGAACTCGACACCTATAAGTATAAATTAACTTTAATATTTTAGAAAAGAAAGAGAGAAAATAATGTTTCTAATTAGTGAATCCATATAATTAAATTTAGTAAATAAGTCTAAATGAGTACTCATTTAGTTGTTTAAATAGATATACCCATATAACACTATTTAACTATTTTAGATAAATGAATTTATATGGGTTTAGTTTTGTATAATATAACTAGGGTTGTTAATTTGGGTAAACTCAACCCATATAAATTCACCTCATTTAACTTCATACCCATTTATCCGTACCCATATTAACCCATTTAAAATTCTTTGTACCCATTTAAACTCATTTAGACCCATTTAAACCTATAAAATAATATTTAAATCATATGTTTTTTTTGTCAACTGGCCTAGTGTCCTTTAATCTCTCTCCTAATACTGCAGGTAGGAGTTCGAACCTTGGTACCGAGAATTTTTAAAGAGAGCACTATCACTGGCCCACTTGTCCTCGACATATTTAAATCATATGTTCACTTAATTAATTATAAATTTTAGAACTAACAAAATAAATAATACTTTTAAATATATAATTATAATTTATCTCAAACAAAAAATTTAAAAAAATTGCAAATAAAAAAGGACAAATTACTTCATAGAAACTTAATCCTAGTTATGGTTCAACAATGACAAAATATTAGTTCTCCACAATGTTTTCATTATCTTCCATTATACCTACAATTTGAAATATATATTAGTAGTAATATTAATGTAGCTATAACGTAAATGCAAATTTATAAATTTTACCTTTATAGTCTGCAAATTAACGCAGCCAATTGCGAGTACAAAGTAAAGCTTGAACATTTTGTGGAAGCAAGCGGTTCTTAAATGGACTCAACACCCTATCTCCAATACTAAAAGCAGATTATGATGAAACTGTAGTTATTGGGACGCTAAGAACATCACATGCCATCGAAGCTAAATCGCCAAGTCGATGTTGGTTATCTTTCCAGAAACTGAAAACATCCAAATTTGGAAAAAACTTCCACTCTAGCTTCGGCTCATCCAAATAAATATCCAAGTATTTTTTCCTCTTGTTCACACCAGCTTCAATGCTTCTTTCTAGCTCAATAGATAATGTGTTACAAAAACTCAACTCATAATTTACATTATCAAAATATTTAGCTCAAATTATAAACTTATAATTTTGTAGTACTTACATTATCAAAATCATCTTCAAGTGGAGATTCAGTAGAGATTCAGTAAGTAAATTAAGTAGAGTTGATGAAACACTTGATGCACTTGTTTGATAAGCTATATAGAACATAACTAAATTCTTCTTAAGTTCTTCAATTTTTAACTCATAAGTAATGAGATCCACTTTCCTACAAGCTACTTCAAGCATCAAAATCTTAAGTCTTGAATTTAAAACAACTCCTATAGCTAAAATCATATTATAATCTTCCCAATACTTATCAAATTTAACTCTCATATCCCGAGCCATTTGATTCACATCATCATCATCACAAACAACAAATTTCTTTACCAACAACTTGATCCTCCATACTTGTGTGAAATAAACATTAGATGTGAGATATTTAGAACCTGAAAAATGGATGGTGATGACACTAAAAGGCTTCAACAAGTCACAATTCTTTTCTCCACGGTTCCACTCATCCTCTGAAGGCAAAGACTTATAATTAGTGTCAAATAATTCCATGCTAACAAATGCTTTTCTAAACTTCAATGCTAGTGCTAACATTTCATTTATAGAGTTCCATCTAGTAGGAACATCTAGTAGGAACATCAAGAGATAAACATGATCCACTTTAAATCCTTACTTTCTTTACACATGTTGCAAATGATTCTTTTCTTTGTGGAGATACTTTCACATATCTAACATTTTTCCGAATATTGTGTAAAACACTTTTTGCTAATTCTAAGCCTTCATTCATTATGAGATTCAAAAAATGAACTCCTTAAAACTTAAATATCCCAAATCCCTGAAAAAATATTCCCTAAATGGTTAGACTTCACAAGAAATTAACTCCAAAAACATCAAATCAAAGGTGAACTAAACAGAGACACAAAGAGAGGATCTTACAATCAAGTGACTTTGTTGTGTTGATTATAAGTGACATGAAACAAGAGTTAACAAGAGTTGGATCCCAACTTTGAAGAACGTATATGAACAAGAGTTAGACAATGTATATTAACGAACGCAGAGTCGAGTTTGTAAAAGTAAAAGAAAGAGCAGGAAGAAAAATCCAAACATGAATCACGATATCTCCATCTACGGCGGCGCAAAGGTTGAAGACATTTAGATTATTATTTACTTTTTTAAATTTTGTTTCTTATTTAGTTTTCTAAATGAGTTTATATGGGTCTTCATTTAGTTAATTAAAATCCCATTTAATAAATAGACCCATATCAATTTTTAAATAAATGAGTTTATATGGGTTTGATTTGATACAACATACCCATTTAATAAATGAGTTTACAAATCCATATTAACAATCGTAGTTATAAGTCATGTAAAAATAGTTTAAGAAATATTTCTCTATAACATTTGTGATGTTGGGTTGTGAATACGCTAGAATCATCTCGGCTGTTATTCAAATTCATAGGACATGAACACTTCTTTTTTAGTTTATTGAAACATGTGAGGATTGTTGGGTTTATTTCATCAAAATTGCATTTTTTTTGCTTAACCACATGATCGTTCATATGATTGATCTATTGTTAAACACATGGAATCAAGTTTGATTTCTCAAAATAAGTCCGCTTAGTTGATTCAAGTCCATAGGTTATCAACGATTCTTTTTCTAAATTTCGAAATATGTGGGGATTGTTAGATTTGTTTAATAAAATTTGGACTTTGGTTTGAGCTTAAACATATGATTGCTTACTATAATTTTCATTGCTAAAAACTCATTGAATGTAAGTTTGTTTCTCAAAATAAGTCTACTTGATTGATTCAAGTCCATAGGACATCAATGCTTATTTTTTAATTTTTCAAACATGTGGGGATTGTTGGGTTTGTTTCATCAAAATTAGGCTTTGGTTTGGGCTTAAAAACATGATCATTTCCTATAATTTTTTCATTGTTAAATATATTGGATTCAAGTTTTTTTTCTCTCAAATTAAGTCTACATTCTTTATACTTAGCTTTCATGATTTCGTCTTTATCGGTGGTTTGTTTAAAATTGAAGAGGTAATGAGCTAGTGGTACTCGAATTTGGTGGATGAATTATTGATAACCTTCAACTTTTACCACTTTTTTAGATATATTTTAGGACTCACTTCCATATCATTTGTATATAATCGAGTATAGTTCATATATTATTTGCATATTTGTAGTTTTTTCTTGGTTTTTAGGCACTTTACAGGTTTTTAGGCATTTGCATGCCTGAATGAAGAGTTTAGAGTTGAACCTCAAGATGAGGAATCTCAAAATGATGATTAAGAAGACTTGAAAAAATCTATGATGCCAAGAGACTTTTCAAGTAGTTTCTCAAGTTCTGTCTTACAGCTAATTTAATATTATGCTAAGGTTAATTTCATATGTTGTGGATGAATAGATCTACATCAAGATGCACTTTCTCTAAAATATCGAATGGCTTTAACCATCCGTCAAAATCATCAAAGCTCCAGATCAATTGATCCACACTTGAATCAATCGATACAGTGCTAGCTAGTAGAATCTTCTATGGTGGTTTATCGAACAGATCGATCGATCCACACTAGGATGGATCGATCTGGTCCAACCAACTTAGTTTAATTTCGCCTAAATTTTGGAATGGATCGATTGATCTATATATAAAATATTCTCTAGGTCTTATCTCTTTGTTGGATATAAATACTCCTATATCCTCTCATTATTTTCACGCCGACTTTTGTACTACAACTCCATGGAAAGATTTTAATATAAGTTTTCTTTTCACTTATATTTTATTTATGTTTTATTTTATTATGTCTTGAGTAGTTTAGTAGTTAGGTAATTAGGTATGTAAGTAGGGAATTTCTCATAGTTTAAATGATTTTGATCTTTATTTAGGTTGATGGATATCATTAGTGTTTTCCTGCTTATATGAACTTATTGTTGTTTTCAGGATTACGAACCTAGAAATCTGATTATAGACTTTTTGCGCACTTTAGCACGTGGTAGGTAAGAATCTGAATTATATAAGTGAGCAACATAATCATGGACATTCCTGGCGGAAAACAGTGTTATGTTGTGAACTTTTATTGGTTGAATTATTATAGTTAATGCAAACATTCTAAAAGTCTAGAATTCATGTTGCAAAACTAAACACGCATTATCAAGCAAGTCTGATAAGTTTACAAATTGCCTTAACATTAGCTTTTGTTGGCTAAAGAAAATTTGTTAATCTAAGTTCTTTCAGGCATTTAAACATTCACTTTTGGTGCATTAAACAACCTATCATCATAAGCTAGGTATCTAATCTAACCTAAGCGTTAAGAGCAACTATAGATGAAAAACACAGTAAGAGTAAACCCTATTTGTCCCTAATTCATTGATTCCCAAAATCCCTAGAAAACCCTGAACTTGATTAGAAGACTACTCATACATATTAAAAGAAAAAAAAAAGAATAGATGAACATAATGAAATTTTGACACGAAAAAAGTTTGAAGTCACCATGAAAGAGGAAGGGAGTCGTGTACTCACTAGTTGCTACAACACCCGGAGCTGAATAAGATGTCGCGGTTCCGAAGCTCTTAGATCCCGTCATTGAAAAGTTTAGGGATGTTTTTCCAGAAGACTTACCATAGGGTTGCCACCACTTAGGGATATTCAACATCACATTGATTTGATTCTTAATGCAGGACTCACAAGTGGAAGAACTCATGGTTAAGGGGTTCATTCGAGAGAGTCTTAGTCTGTGTGATGTACATGCGCTGCTGGTTCCAAAGATGAACGGAGAATGGAGGATGTCTGTGGACAGAAGGGCTATCAATAAGATCACTGTAAGTTACTATTTTCCGATACCAAGACTTGATGATTTGTTGGATCAGATTGGCCACGCTAGAGTATTCTCTAAGTTGGATTTGAAGAGTTGATACCATCAAATCCATGTGCATTCTGGAGATGAGTGGAAGACAGCCTTCAAAACACGCGAAGGGCTTTATGAGTGGTTAGTAATGCCATTCGGACAATGCAATGCCGCCAGTACCTTCATGAGAGTGATGAATCAAGCCCTTCGGCTGTTTATTGGTAAGCTTGATGTTTTTTACTTTGATGACATACTTATATTCAGCATAACGTGGGAAGAGCATATTGAGCATATCCGAGAGGTTCTGAAGGTTATAAGAGATGAGAAGCTGTATGCGACTGCCAAGAAGTTTGAGTTCGGGACAGATACAATGCAGTTTCTTGGATATATAGTTTCTGCAGGAGGATTATCTGTGGATCCCCTAAAGGTGACACTTATACAGTCTTGGCCGACACCGACCAACTTAACGGAGTTACGGAGCTTCCATGGTCTAGCCTCTTTCTATTGACTGCATGCGCTTGGGATTGTTTAAGTGGACATATGAAGCTTCCTCTGCATTTGAAGTAATCAAGGCAAAGCTCACCTCCGGCACGGTGTTATGATTACCGGATTTCACCGCCGTGTTTGAACTTTATAGTGACGCATCTAAGATTGGCATTGGTACTGTCTTAAGCAAGAAAGGGAAGCCAATTGTGTTCTATAGTGAGAAGCTTAGTGGGGCCCGTACTCGCTATAGTGCTTATAACCTTGAGTTTTATGCTGTTGTACAAGATGTGAAGCATTGGAGGCATTATCTGTTTCACAAGGAGTTTGTGCTCTATACTGATCACGATTCCTTGAAACATTTGACCAGCCAATCTAAGTTGTCATCGTGGCATGCTAGGTGGTTGGGATACCTACAACAATTCACCTTTGTTATCAAGCACACATCTAGAGCTACTAACAAAGTTGCTGATGCGCTAAGTCGTCGGGCCACTTCACTTGCTATACTGCGAGTTTCGGTCTCTAGATTCAGTACCTTGGCAGAGTTGTATCCGAATGACCCTTTCTTTAAAAGGATCTTCGAAGATGCTAAAGCTGGAAAGATAAGTGAGTATACAATACACAATGGTTTCTTGTTCTTTGAGGCACGGTTTTGTATTCTGAAGAGTAGTCTGAGGCTGCAGCTGATTTCAGAGCTACATAACGAAGGCCACATTGGTAGAGATCACACACTTCAGCTGGTCTCTAACTCATACTTCTAGCCATCCCTGAGGCAAGATGTATAGTGCTTTGTCAAGAGATGCTCGATTTGTAGACGTTCGAAAGCAGTTGCTACAAACGCTGGTTTGTATATGCCTTTACCAATACCGACCCAGCCGTGGACTGACTTGAGCATGGATTTCGTGCTTGATTTACCTCAGACTCAGAGAAGACACAATTCGATCTTTGTGGTTGTTGATCGTTTCTCCAAGATGATTCACTTTATCCCTTGTCGTACGACTATGGATGCGGTATATGTAGCTATTCTATTCTTTCGAGAGGTGTACCGATTGCATGACTTGCCTGTGTATATTGTTTATGACAGAGATTCAAGGTTTCTCGGGCACTTTTGGAGGGCTTTGTGAAAAATGCTTCATACCCGCTTGAATATGAGTTCAACATACCACCCTCAGATGGACGGACAGACTGAGGTGGTCAACAGGTCATTGGGTAACTTATTAAGGTTTCTAGTGGGCGAGAAGATTAGGATGTAGGATTCGCTGTTGCCACAAGCTGAGTTCGCTCACAATCATGCTGTCAACAGGATCACTCGATTTTTTCCTTTTCAAGTCACATATGAGTTTATGCCTCGAGCTCCCATTGATCTGAGTACTCTGCCGGAGACTACAAGACTTCATGGGACTGCTGCCGAGTTTGTAGAGAAGCTGCAAGAGGTGCATCACCAGACAAAGCGGAATATGGAGATCAAAACCGAGAAGTACACGGAAGCCAAGAACCAGAAGAGACGCAGTCTCGTCTTTGAAGAAGGAGACTTTGTGTGGGTGAAATTGACTAATGATCGGGTGCCAACAAGAACGTACAACAAGCTAAAGACTAAGAGGCTTGGACCTGTAGAGGTCATCACCAAGTTCAGTGATAATGCTTATCGCCTAGCCTTGCTCCCGGAAGTGATTACTTTGGATGTTTTCAACGTTCGACATCCTAGCAGGTTTGTCCCTGATGAAGAGCCACCAGATTCAGAGGCGAATCTTTTAGACCTGGAGGGATCTGGTGCACCGTGAGCTGCGCCTCTCCACGTGAAGGACGATTATAGAGAATGAGTCACTGCCTTTTCAGTCATTTGCTTTAGTTAATAAACTCTATTGAGATTTTCCTTTTATGTAGGGCCTTTTATTAGGTTCTTTTTGTTTATTTAATTATTTAATAAGTTGGACCTTTTATTTTAGG